>JAOYSI010005600.1:0-13430 GCA_025775065.1 Hiodon alosoides
AGTCACCAAAACTAAACTACTACACAACACATTAAAGAAAGGACGAAACATTAAGACACATTATTAACGATATTTACAGATCTGGGGCTAGGTTTCCCAGCAGCCCCTTCGGGGATGGCTAAAGCCCATAGGCGGGGGAACCGCTGCCTGCCATCCCCGTTACAGTATTTTGGTCCCAGTATTTAACTGTGAATAAAGCTGAGCACATAAAACTGACACAACACAGCCACCAGGTTCATTGTAGCTAAGGAAACAGGCAGTCTTTTCAGAATCCACAATATTATGTCTGTGTTAATCTGAATGTCAGTTCAAATAATATATATTACATAAATAACCTTGTAATTAGGTATCAAACTTGTTAATAATGAACTACGTAATCACTCACACTTGAACCATGAAAGACTTGCATTCAACACAGTAGGCAACATTAGTGAGGTCCTTTTTTCTTAGGCAGAAGTTTCTTTACCTACATAAGGTAATGCTAATGCTTCCTGACACATACATGTTTAATGGTTTCATTAAACACAAGAGTAACAAACTCATGCAAAAAAAACATGATTAGATTAGTATTTTCAACACAATACTTAACCTATGCCTGGGTCTCATGTCCCTTCCCGGCAATATGTTTTAAATGCTTCTTTAAAAAAAAAAAATGGTTTCATCAACTTTTGTCACTTCATCATTATCATTATACATAAGCAAATCTTGCTTGCCTCTTCCACTTAGCCACAATACAGTTAAACAGAGTCAAAACTGGTCAAAACTGAACCTGTAACCAATTACTATATATTAGGACATGCAGGCTAAAAAGGGAATCTATTTTTTTATCCATTATTTTATCTTATGAAAGCCTTGATAAGAATCTAGGACACAACGCTGAGTGGAAAATAGGACATGGGCAGACTAAAACAAGGTGCGATACAATCAGCTCCCTGGCTCTGCCTTGCTGCAAGATGCTGTGCAGCACATTGACTCCCACCAGACCCCAGTAAAGGATGCCGTCTTCCAGGCTTGCCTCACCCTCCATCCCACTCTGGCAGCTTCTGCTGCAGAACTGGAGCCAGTCCTTCCTCCAACGTCATTTCACAACAGGAAACCTGAATTCAAATAACACTTTTTCCTAAAACAATTTGGACGTTCCTTTGGCTCTTTTGCTTCCCACCACAGCTCAGTGTTGTCAGGAAAACAATAAGGGGACTGAAGATTAATGGAATGTATTAATTAGCCATGTAACACATAGGGAACATAATTTAGAACCCTCAAAAAAGTTGCTTAAAGCAACTATTAAAGCATGCCAGGGAGAACAAACCGGAAACTTTTAGTATGTGTTTTAAATCTTTTTGTTCTGTGATTGGTTTATAGAAATGTTGTCTTTTGTCTGAATTTAGTGTCCATTGTTGTTGCTTGATGTCAGGTGATTCACTTCAGTGAAAACAATAATTCAAATTGTAAACAAGACCAAGTGAAAATCTAAAGCATGTAAAGCCATGAAGGAGATTTGATGAAACAGCACATTCACACTGGAGAGGTCAAACATATAACAGCTGGTGGCGTAGTGGTTTTGGTGACAGGCTTGCAACATCCCAGCTGTTGTACCCTTGAGCAAGGTACTTAATCTGAATTGCTTCAGTAAAACATCCAGGTGTTTCAGTGGATAAATTATATTTTCATAAAATGGTAGAAATTGTGAGCTGTGTATGTCACCTTGGATGAAAGGGTCTGCTAAACAACTAATGGTAACATTGTGTCATTGTCATAACTATGTCATTACACTCCACCTGGGTACTAAAACATGACTGCATTGGTGAAAATCCAGTAAGTATTAAGTTATCTGATTAAACTGGTCAAGGTTTTGCAAATATGGAAAAAGCATTGTCATAAGCAAGGAAGGAAAAATATTAAACAAATGGAAATGGAAAACTATAGACTGAATTCAATACAAAGGTAAGGACTTCTTGACTCAACATATTCTGCTTCATGGACCCTGACAGCACTGCAATAAAATGACCATGAAAATGATAGATACTTTGTCTGAAAATAACTTATTTTTTTGTTTCAGCATTGTTTGCTGGTTGAATCAGGACTTGACCATTTCAAGTTGATATTAATCAATCTCACACCCCATTCTCAGAGCTCATTATCTGCTCAAATGCTGACCACCGATCTGAGAAGAGAGGGTAAAAACTATTCCTCAATAAAGAGTCCATTTCTTACAATGAGGAACACATCAAAAGGAGAAAAGAGAAAAGCATGGTCCCTACTCTCTATCGATTGCTAATTGCCTTTGGCTGCATTCATTAACACCAAAGGAGGCCCTCCCTTTCTCTTTGACAGCCTTCCCCAGTGAAATTACTGGATAACTGAGGAGTGGATCTTGCTGGGGTCTTGTGTGCATTATTCACTGAAAGGAGTTTAAATTTGTTTTTTGTTTTTTTTAAAAAAGCTTCACCCTTACCCAGATGCCTCCCTGCTGCTATGCAGAAAGAGTTTGAAAAGCCCAGCATACTTAGCATTGTCTATACAACATGCCTCTTACATTATATTTAAATGAAATGGATCAGAAATCCCTGTTTTCCATTTGTGGGAGCAAAGGGACAAAAACTTGTGCCTGGCTCTAATTGTTGTCCCATAATATTTTTAGAGAGTAAACTTTTTGTTTACTTTTGCCATAAAGCATGCATTTACTATTGGAACATGAAGGTCAAGATAAAACTGTAAGAGCAGCTCATTTTGGGGAATCCATAATAACTTCAGACCACTAGAATGAAATATGTGAGTGAAGTAATAATGGACAATTATGTTGATATTTTAAATCTGTCTGAAACCTGGCTAAAACCGTAGAAATACATAGCCCTTAATCAGGACACTCCAGATGGTTTCTCCAGCAGCCAAAAACCTTGTGAGTCTGGTCGTGGTGGTGGTGGTGTTTCCACAATTTTTCATAGCAAGTTTGTTTGGCAGCTAAAGGTTTTGGCAGCTATTCCTCATTTGAGGTACTTACAGTCTGACAGAGGAACTAGTCAAATAATGGTAATAATGGCTCTCTCAAACAACCAAGCTTTTTATTAGCTAATATCTATAGGCTATGTATATACAGAATTTTTACATAAGTTTGGTGATTTTTTATCAATCCTAGCAAAGTATTGATTGTTGGAGACTTTAATATTCATATTGATATATTTTGACTTTTATTGACTTTCTATATTGTATACGTTTGAGTTTGTCCAACATGTGACAGAACCCACGCATTGTCGCAGCCATACATTAGATCTAGTTATTAGTCTTGGTGTTGATATTGAAAATTTATCAGTTTTTCCGTACAACCCAGTACTTTCTGATCACTTTCTTATTACATTTGTAATTCAGTTGACGAATTCCAAGGTCCCAGAGCAGAAACAGTTTATGAGTCATTCAATTAATCCAAGTACGATGCTAAAGTTTATTGAAGAGCTGCCAAATGTTTTACCTGAGGAAAGAATATTCAATAGTATTACCTCAGTGGATGAAATGCTAGATATCTATAACAAGGCATTAAGTGGAACTCTAGATCTGGTAGCTCCTCTGAGAATGAAAACAATAAAGCATAATAAATTCTCCCCGTGGTACACTGATTATACGCGGAAACTCAAGCAAGAATGTCGTAAGCGACAGCAAGTGGCGCACATCTAAACTAAAGGTGTTCCTTATTGTGTGGAAAGACAGTGTTCATAATTATAAATGTGCGTTGGCAGCAGCTCGCTCTGCATACTTCTCCAAACTAATTGAGGAGAACAAAACGACCCAAGATTTATTTTTGATACAGTAGCCAAAATAACCAAGGGATAAATAACCTGAGTCTGTATCATAGCAGCAAGGACTTCATGTAATTCTTCAGTGAGAAGATTGAAGAAATTAGAATTGAGATAAGGGCAACCTCATCTGCAGAAGTTTGCTCTGAACCTCCCGTGGAAAGTAATTCCAGAACTTGTTTTGATAACTTTTCTCCAGTTGAGCTTAGTGAAATTGAACAACTTATCTCTTCATCTAAATTGTCAACTTATTTCCTTGACCCAATACCAACAAAGTTGGTGAAAGATATTCTCTCAGTAACGTCTGCACAAATGTTAAACATTGTTAACGCATCTTTAGTATCAGGATCTGTCCCTGAGTCTCTAAAAGTAGCAGAAATTAAACCAACTTTAAAGAAACCAAATTCAGAACCATATGTTCTTAAGAACTTTAGGCCAGTATCTAATTAGCCATTTCTGTCAAAAATATTGGAGAAAGTAGTAGCCCAGCAATTGTTGTAATTTGTAAACTCTAATAATATGCTAGAAACATTTCAGTCAGGCTTTCAAACAGGGCATAGTACAGAGACAGCACTCGTTAGGGTTGTAAATTACATTCTAATGGCATTTGATAATAACTTGGTGTCTGTTATAGTACTGCTTGATTTAAGTGCTGCATTTGATACTATAGATCACTATATCCTCTTAACCCTTTAACTTTCTGCTCAACCGTTTGGTTGCAAATGTTTGTGTTGAATGTGTTAAACTCAACTCAACCTGATTGAGCCATTTGGTAGAGGCCTATATATAAAAAATAAAAAAAACTGGGAGGTCTGTTAAAAAAATAAATATTGATTTTTGTTAGTATTGCCCCAAGGAAATAAAAATACAAAGAAATAATTTTTTCATAGTTTTTTCTAGTGAGGACATTAGTTCTAGTAAAAATTGGGGAAGACTCATCTGATTTGTTTCTGGTTAGATATGGAGTACCACAAGGTTCGGTGTTGGGCCAATTCTATTCTCTTAGTATATGCTACGCCTAGGTGATATCATCCGTGAGCACAAGATCAACTTTCATTGTTATGCGGATGACACACCGCCATATCTGTCAGGGAGCCCGGGTGAGGATTTTCCGTTGGCTAGATTGGAACTTTGTTTGAAAGATGTAAGATTGGATGTTATCTAATTTCCTACTGTTGAATTCTGACAAACCAGAAATGATCGTCCTTGGCCAAAAAGGCCATCGTACAAGGCTCAATAACTATGTGCTGGACCTAGATGGAAAGCTGATAGAACATCGTGTATTGGTTAAAGATCTTGGAGTTACAATTGATCCAGATCTTTCTTTTGATAAGCATTCGAAAGATATTGCAGGAATAGCATTCTACCACCTGAGAAACATTGCTAAGATAATTTTTTAGGTGATCGGGATGCAGAGAAATTAATCCACACTTTTTGTAACTTGATTATTGTAATGCTATATTATCAGGAGGCTCAAATACAGCTACAAATACATTACAAGTTGTTCAGACTGCTGCTGCTAGAAAAAAAATACATAGCTTCTAATATTATCCATTTGCTTAATTTTTTGGGAGGGAAAAACTTCTAAAAAGAAATGCAATGCTATCGATGTAAGTACACAAGGGACACAACTGAATTCATAATCAAAAACAAAAAAATCGAATCAATAAACTACATGTGTAACATCAGTACCATTAGTTACTGAAAGGACATGCAGATTCATGGTCATCTACTACATGACAAACATTGCAGAGCTGCAATTGGCAGAAGCGATTTTGTTTGGCAACACTAGTACACCAAAATAACTTTAGAAGTTGATTTTATCAACAAATGAAAGCCTGAAAAGGCTTTCCCTCCACATTCGGTTTAAATACTGTAGTCATGTTAGCTGCCCTCAGTCTGAACTGGGAAAAAAAAATTTACAACGGTCATGGTATAAATCATTTATTCGTTTTCCAAAAAGTCTCACTGAAAATAAGGAAGATAAAATCCTGAGTTGTTTTATATCTGGAAAACCAGAGAGGACAAAATGTTTTAATCTGTATACAGAAAAGATGTTTGGAAAAACCTAAATTTAAAAAAAATCTTTCTGGTGGTTAATTACAGTTCTCTCTGTAGCGTAAAAAAATAAGAACCTTAATTCAAAAAAGAGCCTAAGGATGACTACCAGATGGGTTTAAAAGTTCATCTAAATAATGAATACTTGCAGTAAAGTATCCCAAAGTAATTTTTATTCTGCCATCTATGCTCAAGCAGAAGATATTCAGCAGCTTAAATGACTGGCATATGTTTCTGTCAACTGCGCAAATGGCACTGTTTTACTGTAAAATAATTAATTTTAGAACATTAGTTCTAAAAACTCCTCTTTAAGCGTATACAGTGAGAGAAAAAAGTATTTGATCCCCTGCTGATTTTGTAAGTTTGCCCACTGACAAAGAAATGATCAGTGTATAATTTTAATGGTAGGTTTATTTGAACAGCGAGACAGAATAACAACAAAAAAATCCAGAAAAACGCATGTCAAAAATGTTATAAATTGATTTGCATTTTAATGAGTGAAATAAGTATTCGACCCCTCTGCAAAACATGACTTAGTACTTGGCGGCAAAACCCCCAAGAGGTCAGATGTTTCTTGTAGTTGGCCACCAGGTTTGCACACATCTCAGGAGGGATTTTGTCCCACTCCTCTTTGCAGATCTTCTCCAAGTCATTAAGGTTTCGAGGCTGACGTTTGGCAACTCGAACCTTCAGCTCCCTCCACAGATTTTCTATGGGATTAAGGTCTGGATACTAGCTAGGCCACTCCAGGACCTAAATGTGCTTCTTCTTGAGCCACTCCTTTGTTGCCTTGGCCCTGTGTTTTGAGTCATCCACGACACATTTTCAATGCCCTGGCTGAGGGAAGGAGGTTCTCAGCCAAGATTTGACGGTACATGGCCCCGTCCATCATCCCTTTGATGCGGTGAAGTTGTCCTGTCCCCTTAGCAGAAAAACACCCCTTAAAGCATAATGTTTCCACCTCCATGTTTGACCGTGGGGATGGTGTTCTTGGGGTCATAGGCAGCATTCCTCTTCCTCCAAACACGGTGAGTTGAGTTGATGCCAAAGAGCTCGATTTTGGTCTCATCTGACCACAACACTTTCATCCAGTTCTCCTCTGAATCATTCATATGTTCATTGGCCACTTCAGACAGGCCTGTACATGTGCTTTCTTGAGCAGGGGGACCTTGCAGGATTTCAGTCCTTCACGACGTAGTGTGTTACCAATTGTTTTCTTGGTACCAGCTGCCTTGAGACCATTGACAAGATCCTCCTGTGTAGTCCTGGGCTGATTCCTCACCGTTCTCATGATCATTGCAACTCCACGAGGTGAGATCTTGCATAGAGCCCCAGACCGGGGGAGATTGACAGTTGTTTTGTGTTTCTTCCATTTGCGAATAATCGCACCAACTGTTGTCACCTTCTCACCAAGCTGCTTGGCGATGGTCTTGTAGCCCATTCCAGCCTAGTGTAGGTTCACAATCTTGTCCCTGACATCCTTGGACAGCTCCTTGGTGTTGGCCATGGTGGAGAGTTTGGAATCTGATTGATTCATAGATTGCTTCTGTGGACAGGTGTCTTTTATACAGGTAACAAACTGAGATTAGGAGCACTTCCTAATCTCAGCTCGTTACCTGTAAAAAGAAACCTGGGAGCCAGAAATCTTTCTGTTTGAGAGGGGATGAAATACTTATTTCACTAATTAAAATGCAAATCAATTTATAACATCTTTGACATGCGTTTTTCTGGATTTTTTCCTTGTTATTCTGTCTTTCACTGTTCAAATAAACCTACCATTAAAATTATACACTGATCATTTTTTTGTCAGTGGGCAAATGTACAAAATCAGCAGGGGATTAAATACTTTTTTCCCTCACTGTGTCATACAGAAGCATCTTGCATAAATGATGAGATGAAATATAAACCACGACCATATGTCACACTCAATAGTTGATGTTTATTAATGTAAAAAATGCCAACTAATGCAAGTGAACCAACAAATGCATCTCTTGAAGGTCAAGATTATTAAATTAATTCATTTGGATAATGTTTCCTTTTTTATCAGTATAGATTTTGCCCATAATAAACCTTGCTAGTCTACAAATTTTATACACCAGCAGCAGCATTATGATTTGTTATTCTCCTATTATTTTGACAGACCATTATTGACACAGCTGATGAAAAAAACAGTGCATTAATAAATAAATAAAACAGCCAAAAATATGATTATACTTACAGCAGCGGAAAAAAGGACAAACTAATGGTTACTAATGACAAATGGGAACTCCAAAAAATAGCTTTAGTAGCATTTCAGCTCTATAAAATTGGAATCAAGGGTGGCCACATAGCATTAGAGGGACTTATCAATTTTTGTGGAAACTCCACCGATTTGGACTGAACCCAAGTATAGCATTTTGAAAATGTTTACAAACAAAGGATGAACTATTAGTAGGGGTCCTCAATTTGAGAAGGAACCGGGGCGACGAGCAGGACAAAATGGTCCATAACTCCACCCTGTCACCACTGCGATATCATGCCTTTGTCATTTCAGCTGGGGATTTTACATTATGCACAGGACCCTTTCCTAGTAAATGGGTGTCCCAGGATGGTCAAGCAGCTCCGCTCTCCAGAGCTGAGGCCCCTTGGGTGTACTCAAAGATGAGAAAATGTTTGTGGGGGCTGGAACAGAACGAAGCAAAGCAGCCAGGTGGTGGAGTGGAACGGATATGCAGGCTCACTGTCCAAGTGTACGGGGCAGTGGGGAGTCCAATCAATGGCACTGGCTTCAAAGAAGATGTGGGAGAGGGAGCAGGCTTCAGACCACAGCAGGCATGTCACATTATACAGACACCAGGGTTGGAAGTCAAAGCTTCTTTTACCCCATTAGACCAAGGCGGCACTGATGATTGTCCCAGAACAGGACTCCCTGATGTATTGAAAATGTGTTTCTCAGACGACTGTTACCCTAGTTCCATACAGTTAGCATTTTTTAAATTTGCATCTGAACAAATGTGTGTTAATGAAGGAAGAGACTTCAAAGCGCGCGCGCAAGTACACACACACACACACAAACACACACACACACACACACCACCTCTTTTTATGGACCCTCTCAAACACAAACAGTTTCTCCTTTCATCAAAATAAACATAAAATGTAAAATATTGTATTTGTGTATTCATTCTGCATTTCAAAATTCCTTAAGCCTTATGAAAGCCCCTAAATGTGATCATCATGAGAGATCCAAGATAAATCTAGTTCAATCTACCAGTATCCACAGAGAAAATCCACAGAGTCTGGTACATGGGCTTATTCACAAAACAAACGGATGCTGTTATGAGCACACACTATTCAACTTTCTAAAAAAGTAAGCATTCTTTCAGAAAACAAAAGATGGACGATGACTGCATATGCATACAGCATCCATGGCGTGTTTTAAATTTTCCTTTAATTAATTGTGTCATGAAACTAAGGTGGCAAGCCCTGCTTAAACTCGGCAGGGTGAGCGGATTTGGTCAGGTCTTTTCTTCCCATTCCCTGTGAAGTCTATGGCTGGATCAGCCTGCTATTGCCATCATCTCTTCTCTTTCTAATTCAATTCTGTTTTATTATTCATGGTCTGGAGTTGGGGGAGGTGTGTGGAAGCCTTCAGTCCATGAGACACCTTTCCAGAAAAAACAGACATTCAAGTCACAATGTGCTTACATATCAGTCAAACACTAAAAATATATTAAATTGATTTTGACATTTTGAAGTTTTCTATGGGGAACAGATACAAAATATTGATATTGAATAGCCTTAATAAATGTTATGTGAAAAAAACTAAAAAACAATAACTCAACGCTGATGCAACTTCTGAGTGTGGTAAAACCTTTATCTGTCTATTGCCAGAAAACAATTTATTTAAAACACATCATGAACTATTTAGGTTGTAGAACAACATGCCTTTGATGCTGTGCAAGCAGACTGACTGCTGAAACAATGATTCGGGCAGACAACAGGGCCTTATGGAAATAGACAAGCAGGCAGGCAAAAACCAAATAAACAGCATTCTTGAATCGACCTGAGAGAGACTCATCCTGGAAGTTAATAACATAGAAACACTGGCATTAAACAATGAGAAAATGAGAGTTATGCCTTGCACCTGCCTCACATTTTCATTTTAAATTTCCAAAGCCCTGTATTCTGATGAGGAAAGCTCTGAGGTTTGCAGGCTGCTTAAATCTTACAGAACTGGTTCTAAGCAAGTAAGGTTATTTAGTAAGCGTATTTGTCTTTCTTTAATGCATTACTGACTCACAGGAAAAGACGTTTCCGACCACATGGAAATTATAATTAAGACTTAGCAAGTAAGATTTCAGTGTATTTTCTAAGCCGTATATAGTACACATGAATTGTGAGATTATTAAAGGGGGGGGGGGGGGGTATAGACAATTATTTCCATCCAATAAATTACAGTTGGCAATATTATTATTAGTATTAATTTATTAGCAATAGTAGTAGTCACAGTAGTAGTCGTATGTGACCATATTCAACTTTAAAGTTAGATTTATTCACAGAACTATTCACATGTGAAGCCAAATCATTCTTGATCAATACTGCAAATAGATCAATTTTATTTAGCAAATAATTTGGATTATGGAAAAATGTGTAGATCACATCCGTATATTGTACAGAATTACAACATACATAATGAGTGCCAATTGGAATGATATGTACATTGGCAATTATTTTCCCATCTCTCCAATTACACGTTTGGCCTCAGATACCAGCCTGAACCATGGGGGAAGGAAGGTGCCCCGACTGGTTGCGCCAACCTGCCAGTCTCCCAGATGTTAGCATTTAACACCCTGGGGGCCACACTACACTGCAATGGAGGTTTAGCGCCAACTGGAGGACAGGCACGTCCCACCGACAGCAGTGCTGGCCAACAGTAACCGGAATTCAGCAGACATATATTCAGCTCAGATGCAGATATAATCTGCTGCGGTGTTGGACATTTTCAGTGATCTTTCTGATCTTCTAGTTCAATGCTCTTTTCATTAATTGTCTTTTTCTCTGATGGTACAGTATTGTGCAAAAGTCTCAGGTACCCTAGCTTTTTTTTACATAAATGCAGACTTGCAGTAAAGTCATTTTTAGATGTCCAAACATTATTTTTCCTGCAATAGATGGTATGTGCTCCACAGAGCCCTGATCTCAACATCATTGAGGCTGTCTGGGAATACCTGAACAGACAGAAGCAAGCAAGACAGCCCAAGTCTGTAGAAGAACTGTGGAAAGTTCTCCAAGATGCTTGGAACAATCTACTTGCTGATTGTCTAATAAAACTGCATGACAGTGTACCTAAGAGAATTGATGCTCTTTTAAAGGCAAGGGGTGATCACACTCAATATTTATTAACTTTTTGGTTTTTTTTTTTTGTTTTCTGCCCTTTATAATATTTAGAAGCCTTTCGTTTTATTTATTTTTTTCATTGGTCTCCAAATTCATAAAATGATTAAATTCATTAAAAAAATAATTATTTTTGCTGTATTTTTTTTATTTTTTTGCCTAAGACTTTTGCACAGTACTGTATAAACCAATTATGCCATCTTTTGATTCTGGTCAGAGACCAAGAAAAACAAATAAAACAAATATAAAGCTAATAAATAAACCCTAACGCAGCCTACGTAACTGAATTATCTACAATTGAGGGTTGTTGTTTTTTTTAATCCAATCAATTCAACTATGATTGTGTTGTTACTGTTTTGGACAAGATAAATAAATTCTACCTTTTCTTACTAGACTGCAGCACTAAAGCAAAGGATGGTGAGACACTTCTGAATTTAATCGATTTCAATTGAACTGAATTATTTGAAACTGACACTTCACGAAAAAGAAAAGAAGAAATCAACAGAAAAATTACATATATATATATATATATATATATATATATATATATTAGATAATTCACAAGTGGCCTATACAACAGTAAATATAAATTAAGCCTGGCTGGGCTGGGCTGGGCTGGGCAGGATAAACACATACATCAGTCTACGGGGCAGAGAAGAACATTGCTCGTGTAGTCTTTGCCAATTTGTAACCTCTACAGGAAATATATAGGTCACAAATATTTCATCTAACTCACATAAGAGAGAAAACCCTAAAATACAGCTAATCTGAAAAAAGATTACAACACAAAGAACCTTGCTTCAAAGATGATGATCAAGTCAATATAATCATGAGCATCCACTTGCGTTTCTTATGACGAAATACAAAATAAGTCTGTCAGCCCACTGCTGCATTACAGGGTTGAGCATGGACGACCAACAAACGAGCATACAGAATCCTTGCTATACATTGCTATTCTTGAGAATTGGGTCAATTCTGGTGGTACTGTAAAAACAGTAGAGACCAGTTTAAACCTATAGCTCTATAATCACTCTAGCACTACCAGCTTTAGTACCCCACTAATAGGATATTTCAGATAAGCAACATTTAATCTATGTAACAGTCTGTGCTGCATCTACATTTGGTCTCCAAATTTATAAATTGATTAATTGACGGACCGTGGCTCTCCAGCCATAAACTAAACCAAAAAATGTTAGATTTTATTGTTCAAAATATTATACATTTGAGAAATGGTATTAGAAGTATTTCTGTTTTATATGTGAGGAGACAGTGGTCATAAATTCCATGCATAAAATGGGGTTTTTCAAATATGTACTGGAATTATTTTCATTTACAATTTTGATCATTGCCAGTTTTTGTCCCGGTGGGCCTTTGTCTTAAAACTCTATGTATTGCATTTTGAAATTCTGGCAAGAAAACAGTATACTTACTCCAACCTGCTAATAAACAGCTACTGGATAAAACTTGACACAAGGCCAATCAGAGTCTGCCGCATACATATTAATTCAATCATGAATTGTTATAGCCCTTCGAACATAAAATATATATATATTTTTTTTTTAATTTTTATTTAAAAGGTTTTTTTAATATAATACATAACTAAACAATACCAATAATCATATTATCAAAAGTATGACTTCCTATTTTTATAAATATTGTATAATTAACAAAACAAAAACAACTAAGTTTGTAAAGTCTGGAGGGTAATTTGCCACACTTTGAAAGGACTGGGTACTTGACTGAAGGCTAATGAGTCGCGCAGTCTTATTCATTTAAACTGATCTGTGTAGTAGATGGCACATATTTAAATTCCCTTCCTTTCAGTAAAAACTCCCAAAACAAAAACACCCATAATGAGCTGGACACAGGACACAGACTCAGAGGGGTGACCATTACAAGAGAAGAGCAATAGCATACTTGCACATTAGGTTGTGTAACGAGGGGTAAACTAATTAGGTGAATGTTCGAAATTCCAAATGGTGCTTCAGTAAATATACATGTATATTTGACGTGTAAATGCAAAATAATTCCTTAAAACAATGAAACAATGTATACGTTGAAAATAAGTAGAAATTCATATGAAAAAACAGTTTGTAAGAAGCAACGTTTGGCGTGTTGTTAAACGTAACAATGTAAACTTAATCTATTAGTATATTTTGGCGATCTAATATATATTATTATTGTTATTATTATTAATTATTAGTATTT
>JAOYSI010005601.1:3353-13430 GCA_025775065.1 Hiodon alosoides
CCCCACGGGCCTGCAGCTGTGCGGCCAATCAGAACACGGATCCGCGCTCCCCGTGCGCCACGCCCTCCGACAAAACCTGCATCAAGGGGCAACGCTGCAAAGAGGTCTACACCCAGCAGCGCACCTGTGGGTTAAATTTCCACATGGAACACTGAGCAAAGGATTCAGCCAATGGAATCCGGATTCACATCACGGATTCCGGCACACTTGGTGACGAAATAAATGGCGACAGTTTCTCCGAAGGGCACCTGCTGAGCATGAAAACGCTTGTGTGACTGGTGTCAGGAATGCTCAATATAATTATAGGAACAGCTGCAATGTTAAATATCGACGTTATCGTAGCAAGACTGCCCATGCATACACCATCTGACAGAAATCAACCCAAACGTTATAAGGGCAATAATGATAAAGAGAGAGACAACCGAAAGCCTCTCTCGCACAGATTATAACAAAAACATATTAGCTTTAAACGTTGTACCAGAGACAAATTTCCCCAGAGCAGGTCAAATTTTCCGAAAGCTGGGATTCCAATTACGATGACATTGATGCCTTGTGGCACAAGGAGCACCCGAGATTTGGCATCATATCCCATCCAGCGATCGACCAGCTGGCTAAGCTCAGGAAGAACAGACTGCGTTGGGCACACCACCAGGCTGACTCCGATTGTCGGGCAGACGCTCTACAAGAGGTGCAGCTGAGGGCTCCCCTGAGAGTCAAGCCAGGTGACAAAATGTGCCATCGACACTACGAATACACTGTTTAAATACGAACAGAAGACGGATGCCCCCGTTTTTTCTCCAACCGTTGTGAAAGACAAAGCGAAAGAGTGTTGTTGGTTAAACTCGGCGGACGGAAGCAAGTGAATGTCAAACAAAAATGTGGAAAAGAGAACTGCGGAAATTTTGCAGCCCTTGGGAGTTACAAAGAACGGCAATCTCTTAGATCAGACAATAGCACAGCTGAGATGTCTTGCCAAAGTAGGCTCGATGGAAATAGACTTGCCATTTGGACTGAAGGTCGACAGGTCCATGACACTACACACAGTGTTTATTGTGTTGCCATTGACTACATCCACAGAGAAACAGGCAGTGCAGCTCAAGGGGATCCGCTGGCGCGATTGGTGGAAATGCACATCTACATCATAAGTAGGAGGAGCCTCTCAGAATGTGTTTTTATCCTGTTTTTGCTTCAAAGCCCTTTGTGGAGTGAGCACATGGCATGTTTGTGAGGTCAGTATCAGTGCAACAGGAAGTCACACGTGATCAGACACATGGCCAGGTTGCGGTCAGGCACCGTGGTGTGGTGGTCCCTCCAATGGCTAGCTGGAGACCCATACCGCCCTGTTTGTTAAAAAAATCTGTGCAAACAAGTTCTTCGTCGACATCAGTTCCCTTTCGCTGGTTCCCGAGCATAAAACAGCAAGCAAACAAACGCAACGTAACGAATTCAAATGAACAAACAGAAACTACAGATAAACGGGTCCTCTTATCTCTGCTCTTCCTCACCCTACTGGGTTGTCCTGTCAAGCCACAAGTCTTAACATGCAACAAAATATCAATGCAAATTCACATACCATTGAAAATGTTTTGATCAAGATTTAGTGCGATATGGTATTCATCCGTAAATATTCATGTAAAACTATCTTTACATTTTTATACCCTTTTTTTTTGCAAAACACAATATTTTGCTCCCGCTCTTTAAGTATTGTTCCATCCTTGAGATATTTATTTAAATTACTGCCTTAATTAAAATACTGAGATGACTTAACCACAACACAGCAAGGGCTTTCTTTGTTATCTGATGGTATGACTCATTTTGAAACATGGCAATCGGCAATCAGTAATCTGGAGCGAACTACAAAAGTTTACCCAGACACCACCCCGTTCTGGTTGGCTTGAGATGATATGTGACAGGCATCTGAATTCTGCAGTCTCCTCCTTTATTTTCTCTTAATCACTGCCAATCCCAACAAATCTTTTTTTCAAATCCCAGAGGACTTCAGCATGCTAAACAATAATAAAGGAGTTATTCTGTTTGCTCAAGACAGACAGCCCGTCGGGTATCTCACACAGCACTAACATATTGCACACATCCTACGCTACCCAATCATCAGGCAGTGTGTGGTTGGAGCGATGGACCTGTGTTTATAAGTCACTCTTTGCATTTTTAACCCATTACATTATTGCAATGTGTTCTGCAGGGCATAATAGGCCATGCAACGTTGTCTCCTAATCAAGGATATTCTGTAATGTACTACCTAGAAGACATGCACATTTTTCATGAATAAAACAGAGCAGATAAAACAAAACCTACAATGTTTTGAATGATGGAAGCACTTAGCCTTGTACGTATGATATATGACCCTAGTCGTGATTGCATCAGTCTTTGTTCTCTGTGATGGAAGTGCCAGTACCTTCCCTTGCCAGAGTTTTTCAGGCCCTCCCTCTCCTCCACCATCAAACACCCTGTCCCTTTATCCTCCACCCTCCCCTACACAATCTTCCCACCTCTCTCTTCTCCACACTCTGCTCTGATTAGCACTCTGCAAAACACAAGACTGTGGTGTTTATTTTCAGCTAAAGTTTTCCCTTTTTCCCCGGGGCAGATTTCAAGCACCTCAGAGCAGAGGGGGGTGACCCTCACATTGAGGAACTGAGTCACGTGACCACACTACTGTATCTGGGGGACCACTGGAGGACACTCTTGTCACTCTTGCCAGAACAGCCTGTGATAGGTCAGGTTTCATTACAGGAAATTTGCACTCATTTTCACGTCACCATAGGAAATACAATGACTTGCACCCACATAGTGTTTTAAATATTTAATTTTAGCATATTTGGTTATCCAGATATTAACTGAAAGTGACAAACACGTTCTCTTGGAATAACTCTTGCCATAAAATAGAATTTTCTCTGTGCAACAGTCTGTAGTTTTTAGAGATATGGTATAGTGCGTATGATTTAAGAAGATGGTTGTCTTGTAAACTCACCCAGAAATTGAAAGTAAAAAGGAACTCACAAAACACAATTTATTTTGAACAAGGTACGCGATCGTGAAAACATTCATATGCAAAACCGGTTGCCGCCACAAATTTAAGACAGCTGGCAGCTTCAACTTTACAACCAGTCCTGGTTTTATTGCAACTGACAGGTAAATCAATTACTGAAAATAAAAGTGTTTTACAAACAAAATGGTCATTACAACAACTATATGTCACTGTTCCCCCGAAGCCAGTTCCCCAAAAGTTTTTCCAGAGCAAGATTTATTTCAATTGCACATATTTACCCTGGAGTATCAGTGAATCACTTTAAGATGAATCCATCCATCCATTTTCCGTAACCGCTTATCCAATTCAGGCTCTTGGTGTGACAGAGCTTAGCCTAGCCCAGCAGGTGGCTGGGTACACCCAGGACGAGACACCAGTTCATCGCAGGGCATGAGCCAACAAGATGTTTAAGGGTTCGAGTTTTTTTGTGTTTTAAATATAATTAACATGACTGAACTTGAAATAAAACAGGAAGGTAACGTGCAGAAATGATTCAAAATATAACCAACACTAATAGCTCCATATTTTTATATATATATATATAAACTGTATATACATATATTCTAAATGTCATTAATGTAGATTAGTAAGGATTTTAAGCAGTGTCTTTTTTATGTGAGCAGTGCTATGCAAATGAAAACTTTTTCACTATCAGGTAATTCCTTTAGTTAAACTGTCGAAGAAGGTGGTCATGAAATCAAGGTAAGGTACTGTAAGAATAACCACCCCTTTAAGTATGATAATAGATTTATAAAATGGATAATCCCAAAAAGTAATGCCCCCGCTATTTCGAATATAACTAAAAAAATGCGTGAAGTTTATTAGATTAAATGCATTTATTCTTTGTGCACTATTTTCCTCAGATGTTCACCACTGACCTCCGTGACCTTAGCACTTTGTAAAAGAGGAGAATATATTTCTTCCCAAAACAAATATATTGATTCCTCTCAAAGCCATTGGGTGCAACTCCTCTGAGGTGAAGGGCATCTTTAAAGCTTTTCTGTCACAGTGTGTGATTGCTGTTAATTTGTCACACGCCCGAGTTATAAACAGAATGTGGCCTCGGAACTCATCTCATCTTAATCCAGGTGACAAGATACTAAGTGTTTATTTTTAAGGTATTGTATATTGTCTCGATAATGTCATTCTGTCAGGACTAATATTGACCTGATAATCCCTGTTAGTTTTTACTGTGGTTTTTGCTATAGTTACACCGCGAATAACGTGCTCCAGTCATCCTTTACTGGTGAAGTGGCAAGCAGTTGGTTACCAGTGGTTCGAGTCCACAGATTCCCCGGATTCCCCCGGATCTTCTGCAAAAACGTATTTGTTGTAGTCACCGATTGATACAAAACTCTATCTAATACTCTAGACATCTGAGGTGGGGGTGGGGGGGCAGGAGTTGAACCACTGATCTCAGGCAGAGAAACCCTGTTTTTCAGCTCAGTGAACCACCAAGGAGTCCTGCTAAGCCTCTATCGGAAGTAATATTGACCTACTAAACCCTGTCAGTGTTTACGTCAGTCTTATTTTCACCGGGAATAGTGTGTTTCTGTCACCATTTAGAGGTAAAGTGGTAAGAAGTTGAGAAATGGGCATTTTCGTGGTTAAAAAAAAAGCCCCCACACGATGGGTCTTGGGCAGCAGCATTTTCTGTAGCACGCAGCCCTCACCCTCGGCCGCCTTTGTAGTCACAGCATAGCTTAAGAAAGTTAATGGTGTGGATTGTAGAGATAGCGTCGCTCGAATTTATAATGTTACATACTAAAAATGCTTCAGTTATTTGCCCCGTAGAGCACCTGGCCTACATCTAAGCTTTCACGAGACAGCTGCCCGCGGGCGGGTAATAAGAAAATATGAACCAAGCTGTAATATTCCCTGGAGCCGTTGACGGTGAGGCTGATGCTACCTAAAATATACTAATATTGTGTCCGCAACAAGGGAGGCCAAACGATACTTGAGCACGTCTAATTTCTTTAGCGTCATTCTGCAATCAAACCAAATGTATTTTATTAGTTGTTGTTCTGAAAGACGAATCGGAGAGCAACCAACAACTTACGTTACACAGCTCTGATTTGTTTGTGATATTGATGCTACACATCACGTCATATATTTTAGACCTTTCAAATGTCATAGAAGTGGTGAATGCATTCTCCAATTCCCTCCACAGTTGTGGTCAGTCACCTTTTCCATAGATATAGGGTCCAGTGAATGCATGATGCGGACTCCGCACCATGTAAAGTCAAGGCTTATATAAGGCAAACGGATGCATTTGGTTCCTGGAAGTATAACATACGAAAAATGATATTATGACATACCAAAAGCTAAGTTTATGCACTGAGTTCTGACAGGGCTTTGAACCACAGAGATTGCATGCTAAATGATCAGCATGGCGGTTTAATCTTCTTACGGCTGAACTGTAGAGTAAAGCTCACATGTTTCTTTTGAACTGAGATACAGAGCTCAAATTCGATTATCCACGGGGTGTTTGCTAATATAAATTAAGCTGACTTAAAGTGATGACTATTGGATAAATTTGTAACCTCAAAAGTAAAGATTATCCTTCCGTAAAATGAAAGTTTAGAAATTTTTTCGAAAATGAAAAACAAAAAAATCTAGTGAGACCGGGGTAACTCTGTCTCCCTCCAAGAAGAGATTGCTATCACTTCTCAAGGTGCTATCACTGTCATGACCCGCCTACCTCCAGCGGGTGTTTCGCATTCCAATTGGATCTCCCAGGGTCGACACGGCAACCCAGGCGGCGAAACGCCGCTCAGCGTCCCAAGGTTACCTTCTGATTCAATGCATCTGCATTACGGAGTGCAGAGCTCGGCAGCATTTCATCTATTCCGTCTCTGTCACACTCACGGCTGCTAGCTCGTGTAACATCGCGCTAATTGGTCTCTGGATGCCGTTTATCAAATAAAAAAATAAAAAAACAAAAAAATCAGAAACAGTAAATACCCCCGCAAATACCTGTGAAAGTAAAATGTTTAGAAATTGACACCATACGAGAACATTTTAAGCCCACGTAAGTTTACAAGCATCACATTTTAGGCAATCTAATCTTTTAAGCAATCTAATGAAAATTGATGTATTTTGTATTGTATATTTTAATTCATAACATGTTTTTTATTTAATGGTTGGATCAGGACAGACTTTTTTCTGTTCTTCTGTTATGCGTCTTGAAGGCCAACTTGCACAAAAAGGTAAGTCACACCTCTGAGGGGTATAATACATTTCTGGCAGTGTTGTTATGGCAGAGATTGACATGTCTGGACCATTTTTTGCCCAATCAGCAATCAGCACTGATACAGTCGATAATGCGCACTTTCAAACACATTAACACATTCTTCCGTATAGAAAGATCATGTTCAAATTAACCCAATAACCAAGCTAATTCATCATACTTATGCTGGGTATATTGCAGTGCTAGATCTCAAATAAGTCTTCTCACCTTATTTCCACGCTGTCTCTATTCAGTTGTAAACTCCCTGTCAAGTAAAAAAAAAAGTTTTTATTTGGGGGTTTGGTTTTTTCCTCGTTGCTGACAGTATTGTCATCATCGTTCCATGATGTTTTCCATCTTTGGTTAGTAGCTTCAAACATCCCTATTCAGTTCTTCTTCACTGTAGACCTGATGTTTATACATAACTGACTGCTGGACTTTGTTTAGAAAAGTCACCCAAGTCTTGTAATGAGGGGAGACGTGGCATGAAGTGAAGGGTGCGGGACACAAAACTCGATGAATAGAGATGACAATACACAAGCCAATCCGGGACTGTAAACTGCAAAAAACCTGGCCTCCGTTACGACTGTTTGCAGAAACGGAATGATTTCCCTGGAAATTCAATTTGTTTCTGCACCTCCCACCCAGGCGCCACCGCCTCACCCGGGGCAGTAACGGTGTTCAGCAATCTCATTATCGGTCATCGGCCCATCTGCGGGCACAGAAGACCCGAGCTCCAGCTCAGCGTGTGTCTCCATCTGGTCACTCCGTCCAGCGTGAGAGGGCAGAGACCTGCCACGGTCCGGCCCTTCGCCCCACCCGCCGCATGTTCCAAGCACAGGCAGGAAGGTGATAAAGGACCGCCTTTCCAGCCCAGCGTGTGTCCACCTGGCCACTCAGGCCACAGTGACAGGGCGAAAAACACCCGGCACAGACTTCGCTCCGAGGTCTGGCACAAATCCCCAAAGCAAAATATTTCCCTTTGGAGCTCCAGGCCAGGCCAAGTGGAAAACTGTGGTGGCAGGTTTCCTTTACATGAACAAGTGACTTTTAAACACAAAAAAAGCGGAGTACCGTTAATGTTAATTGTTGTGTCACTCTTCCAGATCTTTAGATATTAAGCATCTGCTGTATTTGTTTTTTTTTTTAACGTTAAAGAATTCAACTGAAAGGGTGGACAAACTCCCGGGCAGGCTCACTCAGTAAGATTAAGGGTGTTGGATAAGCTAAATATGCAGTGAAGGGGTCATTTGCTGCACTGTGGAAAATGGAGGTTGTTCATTAATCACAACTTTATCTGAAATATCTCCTGCTTCGAACTCACTCTCCGAGCTGCTGTTATCCCGGGCTTCCAGGCGTGGGGTGACAGGAGGCTTTTGCTAATGTTGCACAGAGAGCAAGCATGCGAATTGATCAGGATTCGGAGAGAGAGAACTTTCAGAATACATTGATTTTGCAGATGATAGTTTTTTGTTCTCTGTTAATTGGGAAAATAAATGGAAATATTGTACATTTACGATACAACGTAGTTTACGATGGAATCTAACTAACTAGATAGCAAATTAATTTACAGTTTCAACATACAAATATTACAGTATTTATGATTTATAAATAAATATGCAAATAATCAAATATTTTAGCCAGCTAGGAAATAAACAAGATAGCTACCTAGCTTTATGTCTCATGTGTCATGTGTCATGTTAAACAATGACATGCAATGCTTTTACAAAACAAAATACAACTTTGCCTTGCCAATAAAGCTAATTAAATTGAAACCAATCCAATGCAATCTTCTCTCGGGGAAGAACTGTCCTCCGCATTAAATTGCACATACGTACTCCGTAACGTGCCATCCAGACAGTATAAGTCACTTTGGATCAGAAAGTTAGCCGCATCAATAAATATAATTGTAAATCTCAGGGGAACCAGTGGAGCTGTTGCTACTCTTTGCATCCTAACTGAGTGCCTACACACAAAGCACCCCATGATGTCGAGGTATTAAGGAGAGTGAGAGGGATAAAGAACCAAGGGTAGGAATCCTACGAGAAACGTTAAGCTCAACATTTGCTCAGACTAAATGGACAGAGCACGCGCATTCTGCAGCAGTGCATTCTGAACCAGGCTGCCAGGCATCCTGTGAAAAGGTGGGCTTCTGTGGAAACCGTTGGTATAACGTGACGCGGGAACATTATCCATGCGACTGCTACTGACGCGGTCTGCCAATGCCGCAATCATGTTGTGGCCTAAACGAGAGATGTCAGATCACGGTGCAGCAAAGCAATGGGAAGACAACGTTATGATCACCCGTTGTAGAAAAAAAAAAAAAAAAACGTTGAGAAGACGTCTCAGTACATAAATGTATTTAAAAGCTTTTTCATCTATGTAGAAAAATACTACTCATGGATAGAGACTTCGAGTAAGTCTTACTAAAACTAGAAAATTATTACTATTGAAATATTTCTATTATATATAGTATATACTATTAAAAATACAATTGTATTAAATACAAATAGTGTGTTGTCACTAAGTTCTAACTTGGTCCAATCCCTAATCTACTTTATGAATAAAGCATAGCCCTGCCTGTTTGTATCTGGATACTTTTTCCTGTTTCACATTTGCCTGACGATTGCAAGACATATAAAGGACAATCAGCGAATTCAATTAAACCAAATTATTAAAATAATAACCTCAAATTAAATTTGCATAATTATTTGTGGATCGTTGAACAGAGCAGCGCTTCATAGAAGAATTGTGTTTTTGCCAGGAAGAGCACGATGAAAATGTTTCGAAAACTAACTTATCACTGATATCACTCATCTCAATAGGCCAGAGGACAGAATAAATTATACTGGCAAGAAACATGAGATTTTTCTGGAGATACGTACTGCTAAGAACCGCAGGTTTCAAATCTCATTTGGAGTGGAGTATTTGCTTTGCACACTACTCATGAATTATCAAACAGCATGTAACAAAATGTTTCCTTTGATCTACAGTCTATTGCCTTGATGCTTTGCATTTAAATTGAAGTATTTATCCGTTTAAGTCATGTAATTCATGTGGCACCTGCTCTGTACCATTAGTTTCTCCTCACGGAGGATTTTAAACCATTCCAGCACACTTCTGAGCAAAGGTTTTAATCAGCATAGACATTGAATTGCGGGCGCAACTAATTTTACACAGCACAAACCTTTATAGGGACGATATATCTCTCACTTTTACCACTGAGGAGAGACATTACTAAATTCCTTTCCATTTTAGGGTATATTATTTTCAGTTCATTCCTTGATAATTTGTTAGCTAATCACACAAATTTGTTGCTCAAACTAAAAAATAAATACAATAATTAAAATAAAATCACTTTTTATTTGCATCATCACTTTTATTATCCAACAATTTTAGATTTTATTAAATGATTTTACAGCAACATAATCTCTTAAGCTCTGTGCTCTATTAAGCCCTAGTAAACGGTGGCAACAATTTAGTTAAACTCGCTGCATTGTGTAATATTGAGTCTCATTTACATTATAGGTGTGATACAGATTTGTCCATAGTAGTAAGAATACGAGGGTTTTGCATTTGATTCAATCAGCAGTTATGCGCATTTGGTAATTGAAGGCCCTTTTAAAATTAAAATAAAAACCTGTCTGGTGTTGCATGCTGCAGAAATGGCTCAGAATTTAGCTGATATGTTTTTATGCATGCGTGCGTTTAGTGATTTATTTTACCTCAAACCCTCATTAGAGTCAACCCTACAAGTAACCCCCCCCCCCCACCCCCACCCCCCGCGATGCGGAGGACCACA
>JAOYSI010005602.1:0-13430 GCA_025775065.1 Hiodon alosoides
TACTGGTCAATATTTTCCGTGGCTTTCGGTCCGTTCCTCACACTGTTTTGTTTTACTTACACCCCCCACCCCCCCCCCCCCCCCCCCCCACCCACCCAGACATTTGTCCGCTCCGGCTTTTTATTTTCCCATTGGAGGACTACCAGTCTGAGAGTGATGCTGTAACCCCTTAAAGCCAGGCAGCAACCCAAGCAGCGAGTCTGGTGAGAGCAGCACTTCTCCGTAACAAAAATATCACTTTTTCGGCATGTGATCAAACATTCGCTGCCATCAAGCCATGAGATATCATAGACGGTTACACATTTATGCGGCTTATTCAGTCATTTGTGTGATCATGCAAGCAATAATGCTAGGAAGAAATCTAATGGTAGGTTTATTTTTCTTCTTGGGGATATTCAAAGGGTTGATAGTCTGAGGCTACTCTTCCTCTGTGCGACGTCTACCTGGTTGCCTGAGGTGTGATCACTCAACGTGCAGTGATGTGATTTTAAAACGTTTGGAATCCAACAAATATTGTGCAGTTAATAGCCTCTAGCTAATCCTCCTCCTCATAAATCTCCGGCTCATCTGTTTCTCTCCGAACCGGTTGTGTTACCAGTACTGCATTATGGAGACCAAACTACTTTTTTGTTAATATTCTTGCTCTGGTAGAAGACTACCTTCAAAGTCCCTATAGTCATATAAGACTACACTACATTTAAGTTGTTTCATTTTACGAGGAATTTGTTTTTAAAAAAACAATCAGCCAGATAATATATATATATATATATTGGAACATCAAGGGAACATGGGAAAATTATTTCCTGTTCCCATATAGAAAGGCAATCGAGTATAACTCCTAGGAAACAGAACCATGGAACAACAATCATTATTAATATATGAAAATAGTCAAATCCAGCATCACTGAATATTATTCCAGTAATATTAAAGACAGATATAGAGTACTAAAAATATCCAGTACTATCAAAGAACCGTAGTGTGCTTTATAATATCTCTGGGCTTTAGCAGGAATCCACCAAAGTGAACTCACAGGCTTAAGGAACAGCCTCTGTATGGCTGACTGGCATTTCCAGTGAGTCAGCAGAACACCGCCCTCGCTCCCCAACCCTTTGGAGTTTAAAAAGTTAAATCAAGTGCCTTGATAATTATTTTAAAAAGTCAAAGGGTGGTCCAGCTAATAGGCACGTTTGTGGACTGACACATGTGTAACACACCACAGACGTTTTGTTTATATACACATTTCATGTGTGTCGTTTGGAATGCCTGACACTGACGTTATCCTGGTACAGATTTTGAAATACTACAGGGCTCTTAAGTACGCCCTGAACAATATTTCTAATGCAGGGGTGGGCAAAGGCCCAGCTGTGAGGGTGTCAGTCTGAGTAGCAGCTTTAAGACGTTGCTCATATTCTCAACTAAAAGATTCTTGGTATTCTCAACGTCCCATAGCTGTACCAAACAGCACCAAATGGTGTCTCTGTCATTTCCATACAAGGTGAGGAAATAAGTAGGTAGGGTTCTGATTCTTCTGTGAAGTCACACAAAAAAAAAGTTTCTTTGTAAAATAACTGAACTCAGCTGGAATGTGAAGGCCAATTATCAACGGGCAAGTCCTGAGTCCACGCACTGCAGACAGAATTTCAGTACTGTCAGGAAAAAACAAATTCATATAAAGAAATGATAACAATTTTGTCTTATCGTGATCAAAATATTGTTTTTCCTTATGTTCATCAAATCGTTTTATTATTTGTTTATATGCTATCTGACCGTGGGTATGAACAAACTGCGAACATACCAGTCGGGCAGAAATATAAGCTCAGAAATGTTTCTGGAACACTGGGTAGGAATTGTATTGACCGAGACACATAAACTTGATAAGGACATCAGGTTTAAAGGGAACAGACAGTCATTAAACACACCAGTTGGCTGCTGTTATGCTGTTTACTTTTTTATGTGTGTGTGGGGTTTTTTTTTGCCAAAGGTGAAAAGAAATCAAATTTCCATCAGACTAAATTGTGCTGGGCGGCATTATCAGTCGGAGAGACCCCTCCGATTTGACAGGTCCCACTCTATGATGATTAATTACTTCTTAGCTTCACTGGACTTTTCTCATTTCCTTTGCAAGTGGCTGGAGGCAATACGCGATAAGTGCTGCCCATATTACTTTGTGCACAGGGAAATGTCTATTGCAGCGCTATCCCACGAGTGATCAGTGAGAGACCCCGGCCAATCCGGTAGCAGGAAGTGAACACCACGATCTGCCACACTTCCCCTCTGTCCACCGTGCGGCGTTTCCAGCACATTCTGTCTTGGATCTGCACCGTGGAAGGCACAGAGCTCTCTATTCATGCCCTTGTAAAAATAATGAAGGGAAAACTGTGTTCTGCGTCTCAGTTTTGAAGAGGAGGATTAGCCACACAAATGCAAATACACCCATCGTCAGTATAATTTCCATGAACACTGAATGAAGTATTTTCAATTAAATGAGAGGAATGAGAGAACAAGAAGATAATATCTCTATTTAATTGGATCTAAAAGCTCCACATATAAAACCATCCGGCGAAGATATTAACGTCTATCAAAAGCTCTTTTGTTTGTTTGTGTAGTCAACAGATGGGGAAAAAAAAGGAAAAAAATCTTCTTGCATCTTCTTGCTTTTAAATCTGTTCACAACAGAAGAAGTGGTCTGTGTCAGGTGTCAGGGTGGTGTATCTGACTTTTAGATGGCTTCAGTGACCTCCGGGCTGCGGAAGTGATGTTCGCCCATGAGGTTTGGACCTCAGTGAAGGGGCAGAGTGAGGCGTCTCAGCAGAGTGCTTTCATCTGGGGAGATGCGAAGAGAAAGGCCTCTGGCTCGAGGGGCCCAGTGAGGACGGTCATGAGGGGACGCGGCGCTGGTTCGCCCTGGGGCCCGACGCGGCTGTCTGAGCGCATGGACGCCAGCAGGAAGTGTTCATTACGCCGCTGCCAGTCGTGGCGGCTGCCTGGAAATCCGGACGGCAGTCACACACCAGGGCGCCAGCGTGGGCGGACGTGTCATTATGATATTGTCTAAACGGACACAGCTGTCCATCTACGGTAGCAATCCTTTTAAAAGCTCGGGACGGTCATGATCATCCCATCTCTCATTTAGTTTTATTTATTTATCTACCCTTGGCAGGTTCTCCCGGCCATCGTAATGCATGGCCTAAGAATGGCTTATGCAGTAAGGCCAATGTTAGATTCCTGAGATAACATGCGTTTGGTGGCACTGTCCTCTCCTGTCCCTTCGCCCCAGATATCATCATTAAAACTTGTTTAAAATGTGTTTTTTTTTATTCTAGTGGCGTAGCCGCCATCAGTTATTCTGTCCCTTTACACGAGACTGCGATTTTTTTTTTAATGAATGTAAGCTGTCACTCAGGTTATTAGCACGCTGTTTGTTCCCCCTCGTACAAGCTGTGGGCAGCTGAGTGCTGTTAGCGGGGGGAAACTCTCCCTGAGAATCAGAATGCTTCCAACCCTTGTTTCCCGAAGCCTTGAATCCTCACCAACTCTGTTTGTATGTTTGTCAGATTTTGTTTGTTTTTTTTTAAATTATTTTAGGCACATTACAAAATTGGGGGGGTAGTGGTGTTATGGCATATAAAGTCAATATTTATTATAAAATCAATGTAGTTGAAAATCTGCCCATCCCTCTAATTAGACAGGGTGACTGAAGATTGATTTTTAATTGCAAAAGTAATTACATGGAGCAGATAGCCAGTGACATTTGATTGTCTAAGGTGATTGATTAAAGCGCCCTCTTCATCGAGCAGTCTGTCAGGCAGGGGAATCCAGACAAAAGAGCAAATTTAAAAAGTTGTTCTGTTTGTAATCACAAATTCCTGGGGTGAAATTGGGAGCCCGAACGCTACCCCCTCCGAGCTTCCCAAATTCTCCCCCCTTCCCACCTGATCCCAAGGGCGCACAGCACGCTTCACTCGCGTATGCTGGGTGGTAGAAAAAAAAAAAAGAAAAGAAAGATTCAAATAAGAAATGAAGGACCTGTGTGGTTTTAAAACCACCCTCTTGGGTAAATGATGGGAGCGTTTAGCTGATAAATGGCCTCCCCAGAGCAGGAGAAACACAGTGTGCTCATAAGCAGTGGCACCTCCCCTGACCCCAATCTCCCCTCTTCGTCACAGAGGGACAACTCATCTTGATCCGTTCACTGTCCGTTCTCTGAATCGTGAGGGACAAAATAAGTCTTTTAAAACCAAAATAACTCCAGTATTAAAATATCAACACTTACGTCATCGTCGCATTAGTCGCAACAGCCTGTCTTTCAGCCTGTATCCAAACGCATACGAACCACCGGGCACATTATTTCAGGCCCTCTGACAAATTAAAACAACGACGTGGAACTTCAGAAATGATTTCTCCATCCGCTGCAGTCCAGGAAGCAGAGGGCTCGCCGACAAACCCGGATGTTAACGGGAATGTGGGTGGTCCTGTACCTCCGCGCCCATCCTGGCCGCCCGTCGGTGCGACGGGTGCCCGACCACCTCCACCCCCCTTTCAGTCACACGTGTTGATAATTAGCTGGACCTCCAGCTGTCAGGTATTCGCACAGTGCTGTGTCACACTTTGCCTCCTGACAGCCTATTGGTGCTCACTATATTGCACTTATTCCTGTGAGAGTGTCTGTATTCATCATAGCCCCCCGCCTACGTTTTTTAGACCTTCCAGCTAAGCCGCTTTTAACATTTTACTGCAAGGTCTTTGTACTGTCCTTTACTTACTCTTCCAACTTTCTGTTAATTACCACAGCACTTTCTGAGTGCAGGGAGTGGCCCAGTGGACACTGCTATTCCCCCTACACTGATATCAGTGAGCATATTTCACTGTCAAAGAAGTGGTCCGGGCAATGTCCGGGCAAGGGAAAGTAGAGATGTGTGTATGTCCATGTCCGCGCGTGTGTGTGTGTGTGTGTGTGTGTGTGTGTGTGTGTGTGTGTGTGTGTGTGTGTGTGTGTGTGTCCGTGTGTGTGCTCGTATATGTGTTTGTGTGTGTGTGTGTGTGTGTCCGCGTGTGTCCGTATGTGTCTTTGTGTGTGTGTGTGTGTGTGTGTGTGTGTGTGTGTGTGTGTAAGTAAGTAAGTGTGTGTGTGTGTGTGTGTGTTTGGGAGGTGTAGGGGGGATTTAAGGCAAAAAAGAGCAGTTCTTTTAACTCAAAGCATTTTGTAGCCTGACAGCAGAGCGGCGGAGCACTCTTTGAAGGAGAGAAGAGGCAAAATAAAGCATGCTGACTACCTCCCAATATTATTTACCTTTAGGATGTACACAGTCTATATTGGCTTAAGCTGCAAAAGCCCCAGGCTCGTGGCTGTCTCTGCTGCTGCTTAAGCAACAGTAACAGGGACTTCCCAAAAATATCCAGCGTCTGGTTGTAAATCATCACATATGTGCCTCCCAGCACCAGGCCACAGCTCTGCAGGCCAACACAAAGCAGCAGCACTTATTAAATTTCCATGAAGTTTACCAAATTTGCAGGATCAGTCGGGTGAAGTCGTCAGGGAGTCTATACCGTGGCCTGCAGCTCTTCTCCAGCAGCTGACTCACAGCGCAGCGCGTCTGCAGCCAGCCCTCCTAATCTTCACAGCAAAGATGATTTCACTCGATTAGGTCCTGTTCCCTGTGGGCCTTAACAGCCACTCCCCGCCATGGCTCCTGAGGGCTCCTCTACAGTGGCAGTATGGTCTGTGTCCCACAGTTAGAAACCGCAGAACCTCCATCCTTTATGTCTACACAAGGCTTGTGGATCAGCCATGAACACACACACACACACTCACACACACACACACAGCCACACACACACACACACTCACACACACACACACAGCCACACACACACACACACAGACACACACAGACACATGCCCGCGCTCACACACACACACACACACACACACACACACACACACACACACACATGCACACAAACACGCACACACACTCCCACACACGCACAAAATATGTGCAAACACGATAACAATAACACACCACCAGTTCTCATATAAAAATACATTATCTCTATCTACCTCTTTCTCTCTCTCTCTCTCTCTCTCTCTCTCTCTCTCTCTCTCTCTCTCTCTCTCTCCCTTCATCTTTGTCGTACGCCAACCCAGAAAGAAACACCTCAGCAGGTACAAAGGGGTGGTAGAACAACTGAGAGCGAATATTGCCTGATGGTCAAAGAGGAAACTTGAGTTGGAGGTCAGCCATACCCCCGGCACCCCCTCTGGCCATTCGAGCATCGTCAGCTAATCCTCAGCACGCCACAGGCTGTAAACACTTACAGCAGGCCTCAATGTGCAAGTGTAACAGGGTTAACTATACACCTGCATAAGAGAGCAGTGGAATTTCACAGAATCCTGTGTTCTCCTGTAAAAGCCCCTCATTTGCATTCCATTGCGTAGTAACTAACTTTTGACTCCCATAGTCATAAAAACAATGAAGTAATGTTGCCCACTGCTGTACATGTACTGTCCATGTGCCCATTTTATTAGCTACCATTGCTAACAATACACATAAATACGATTATTATTTATTTAAGAGCAAATGTCCCATAGCTCATAGTATTATTTTATCAGATGTGTTGTCCCTTTACTTCTCTACTCTTCTTGTTTTTACTTGAGTTTTATTGGCACATTGAATAGCAGTGTGTGTCTGTAAACTGGTGTTGATTCACTACATATTATAAAATGTGTTACTCTCTTATCACCTTATACTTATACATGTCACCTATTCTGTTACCTGCACACACAGGGAAGTGTCCACATAGCATTTTATATATTGGGACGAGTGGAGAAAATCAAAGCACTTTGTTTGCTCCAAAGGCCCAGGCGTCCTTTAACCAACCCATTCACAGGATACACGATACACGTTACACGTGGACATATGAAGTTACACGTGGACATATGAAGTTACACATGGACATTGAGGCCGAAGGAGTGAAAAAGCTGGAGAAGTGCAGGATCGCAGACTTTTCGTATCCGAAGACGGTCACACTTGGAGCCCGGGCAGCAGACCAGAGGAGCAGCCGCCATTCCCCGTGGAAGAAACAGTGACCTCACTGAGCTGTGCTGTCTCACACAATTCATGATGATGGTGTGCTGTTTGGAAGGTAGACCCAAGCTGTCACCACAAGTGCACCTCAGAGAGAAAAGCCTGCGGTTCTGCCTGTTTATAGTTTTTCTTTGGACCACTGACGTCATCTCAGGTTAAACACAACTGTATACCCAAGATAGCTCATTCATTTATGACCGCAACTGGATTCCGGTCAAAAAATACGTCATTATTTTTTTTTTTTTACATCTGGGCTGTTTTTTTCCTCTCTTCTTCCTTTTTTTTTGATGCTTTTTATTGTGTGGCTCAGGAAATATTTTCTTTAGGTTCCCTCGGCCCTGTTGTCACCAAATGTAATTTCAAAGCGGACAAACACAAAAGCAAGCTCCAGCTTGACCTTAAAGACAGGCCTGGGCCTGCCTGCTTGATCTGGTTTAAGATGTGATGTCCACAGCAGTCCTATTAGTGGCACCTTTTCACATGCAGCCCTTCTGAGGGTGACAATGATGATGCTCAAAGGGCCTACATTGTGATCCCGCACGCGATAACAGGCACGCCGCTGATGGGACTGATGCCATCTAACTCTGGCTGTCCAGACTGAAAGACAAAATGTAACTGGGAAGGTTAGTTCCAGCTGTTGTGCCCTTATCAATCAATTACATTTTGCTTTGTCAAATTAATTGTCTGAGTTGTTTGGGCCAGATAGAGAATTCATGGGTCCTTTATTCTGTAGTCTGTCTGCTCTTGAAGTCCTCTCCTGGGAGTGGATGCCCTTTCATGCCCACACTAAGGTGGTCTGCAGACCTTCTCAGAGTGACATTTTCCAATGTTGCTGCCTTGTACTAGGACATGAGGACTTCTTATTTAAATAAAATAACAGTTAGATTCCTGTTAATGAATCCCTTGAAGGGAAACACTGAGACACATATTGTAATTGATCGATGTTTATAAACTCATTGTGAAATGCCATTGTATTATCCATTGTGATCCAAATTATAATCCTATATGGAGGCACAATTACCACCTTACTTTAGCTATTAGTAATGCAAAAATTTGAACGTGGGTCATATTTCCTATTTCTTATTTTGTTTATCTATGGTCCAGAGTCTCTTCCATACAACGTGCAGAGGGCTGCTTGAATCTGAAGCTAAGCCACCCGGGAATGTTCAGACCTGTCATGATCAGGACGAGGCACAGCCAAGTAAAGCGTGTTGATGACAGCAGAAGGGCGGACGGTTTCTGGGAAAGAAACTTCCTCCGCTCAGGGATTAAAATGCCCCAGTGGGCAGGCAGGACCGAGGATGCCTGGCTCCCGATTGCATTGAGAGGGGAGTTTGGCCGCCGGGCCCTCTCACTGAAAGCGCCGTGCTGTCAGGGGTGTGTAGAGGGCTCAGGCCAGATTCGGTCCCGGCCGCAGCGCTCTTGCCCTGGGCACCGCGCCACCAGCGTGGAATTTTACAACCTTGTCGGGATTTGTTTATCGGCTATCAATACGCGTCCCACGGTGCGCGGCTAATGGCGGACTGTGAGGATCAGACTACGCTGAGAGCGGAGGCTTTAGGAATGAACGTTCGCGGCGGCTCGCTGTGTGTGCGAATCTTACTGAGAAGATTCCCTCTCCTTTTAGGTGCTGGGTACTCTACTTCGTCTCAGCAGCCCACGAGGGCAGCCGTTTGGTGTAGGCGACAAGGTGATCGTAAACCAAACGCCTGCAAGTCCGAGCACCACTGCTGTATCCTTCAGCAGCATGCGTAACCTCAAGTACAGGTTACTTCAAGTTTAGAAAATATCAAGCCGTATAAATAAATAAAACGGACTTCTCTGAAGTCACTCCGGACAACAGTGCCAAGTAAGCACCGATAGGTAGATCAATGTATCATATAGGATGTCTGTCTATCCAAGATCAAATGCCAGGACAACCAACACGTTTTGATTCACGTTTTTTAATTTTTCCTTAAAATATAACACCAAAAGTGCAGGATATATCTTTTAAATTATATAGCCTTAATACCATGTAAATCAATTATTCAGTGATAAATCAATTCATATTCAGCCATGGTTAGTACATGCTGAAAAGATGTGTGATAAGAAGAGAGCTTCACCAAACCCATGATGGGTTTTAGTTGTGAGGTTTACTAACTTTACATCAGACGTAAAGTACAATGCAACCCGGAATGCTTTGACGACACATTGCAATGAATTTCTGTCCAACTTTGTATAAGCAGACCATGAATTCGAGAGGATGCCAAAGTGAAGTCTGCCAAGTGCCAACTGCATCTTTTTTTTTCTCACAGAGAAGCCTGAGGATCCTGGCGGAAAACCAGCATTGTGCGTGTCTCAGACTCAGAGCGACGGGGCGTAGCTGTGCCCATCGCGCGACTACCATGCTGGGCCTTGGGTGTGGAACCGAGTGCATCTCCGGCCGTTTTGTCCTGCAAGCTCCCCGACGGCACGCCGCGGTCTCCGCTGCTCACCTCCGCTCTCCTCCTGTTTCAGGCCCTGCCGGTGGGTCAAGTTGATCCCTCCTCACTGAAATTCAATCCGGGGCATTAAAGTGTAAACCAGTTGAAAAAACAAAGGGCTTAGGGAAATCAGATGCTTAAACAACAACAAACAAGCACTCTGTAATCTTCTTAGAGAAATTAATGAAGAGGAACCCCCTCGGCCAGGGTGGATAATGATCCCGGCTGATGGGATAAGAGGCTGCAGTGGATCATACCGAAGGTGAGGACGGGAAAGGGGATTAAGGGCAGACTCCCACCAGAATCAAACAGGACTTGGGCAAATGGATCTCTCCTCTCCCATCCCAAACTTCAAAGGGCCCCCTCCTAAGCTGGAAGTAGGTGGCTCTAATCCCCTCTGTGGATGTAAATCTATGCGCCCAGCTCAACTCCACCTTTCATCCCAACGATCTTCCGGTGCACTCGCTCCTCACACGTTGGGAATGTAAACTTTTGCACCCCAACGTCCGGCTCGCTTTCCTTTATTTCTTCATTAGTATGACGCACCGTTTCCGAGGGAGGATCAGCGGAAAGGCGTACCTAGCTTGGAGCCGGCAAGGATAAACACACACCTTTGAAAATACATCCATTCATACGCGCGCATTGAAACTTCCTAATACACTTTGAAAGGTAATTCCTATCTCCCTTTTTTTTTATAGGTTTTGATGGCTAGCTTTGAACAGCCACGCTTTTTTGCTCCTCGATGTGGCAGAATATCTGGCTTTTATTGGCTCATATTTATGCATTGCAAGACTGTAGTTTTTAGTCCAGGCACTGTCAATATACCTGCTTTTATTCCATGGCTGCCCAATTAAATTGTTAGAATGCGCAGGATTTGTTTTTAAAGTTCCATTTTAGAGTGTCTATTATTTAGTGTCAAGACTGTCACTTACATCTTTTGGGCCTGTTTTGAGATATACCTTTATTATAAAGTCTGGGTTCCACTTGAAATAAGATTTATTTGGAACTAATTCCAAATTCTCTTTTATGCTTAAAAGAATATAAAGACCTGAAGACAAAAATAGGCTCCAGAACAATCTAATGTCTGAGGTCTAATGTCTCCTCATTTTGAACAAAATGGAACTTATGCATAGCTTCACTGAACAGATTTAAAGGCTAAACTCTTCTGCCATTATAATTACTTGACAGCTGGAAAAAAACAAAACAAATTAGGTAAATTAGGTAATGCAAGCACTTTCTGTTTGACCAATAGTGAATTGTTATTTCTGTTCCCCATTCCCCACCTATAAAGGTTTCCACCCATCTCCTTCTGTGAACTTTGTTAGCCCTTCCACTAATGGCTTAGTAATCAACAGCAACAAAAGGCCGGAGGTGGGGGGGGGGGATCCTGCATTGCTTCTTATGGTGTCTCTTACGTAGGGCCTGCCTTGGGCCTCTCCTCATGTTCTACAGAGCTTCACCTGGTCTGTCCCGAGAAACATTGGACAGCCATCAGAAATCACCGTGGCTTTAATTAGGCCTCCCCTGAGAAGAAACACAGTAACCTTTACAGACAGCCTTCGTACATGACGTTCAGGGTTCGTTGTTCTCAGTTCGCACACAGTGTACCCTCAGAGAGAAGTGTATAGGGGAATGTGTATTTACAAACAACACAAAATATGGTGCACATTGTCGCCCAGGTCCTTTCTTCAGTGGTAGATAGGAGGACCTTAGTCCCAAAGCGCAGGGTGTTACTGCAGCCATGCTCTTTTTTCAGGAGGAACAACATGCGATCAGTTAAAGCATATTATTTACTCTCAACAGTGTAATGTATGGGTTACAACACTTCTAGAACGTGTAGCTAATTGTGGTTGTGGCATAAGTTACCCGTTTACCTGTTTCCCAATATGTACAATTAATATGATCGCACGCGGTGTCGCCGTATATAGAAGTAGGTATATGGTTCCTGAATGTTTTGGTAAACTTCTTCGCAAAAAATCTCAGCATTTTTATAATGATGCTTCAGTCCCCATTTCCATCAGCCCTTAGTCATGTTGTCAGTTACTATTACTAACCAAAAACAGACAGATACCTCGCAATATGATTGTTCTCTGCCAACTGACTACACACTACCCTGTAAATACTCAATATGTTATGACTGGTCTCTAAGCATTTTGTGTCCTTTAACAAATAGCAATAGCGTACGGCATGGAGATGTCTTTAATCAGCACCCAGAATCCGAGACTCAAATAAAGAGTATGTGGTTAATGAGTGTGTCAGTAATCAGTCACCGTAATCTTTCTTTTCCACAATCACAAACTGCATACGTATGTACGGTTTTAATTGTTAGTCATAAGAAAGAATTATCGCTGCCGAGCTGTCCCTGAAATACGTGGCGCTAGTGAACAGAAACTGCACGCAGACACAGATAGATTATCCATTGTGCAGATGTTAATTGCAGGGGAGAGACAGTTTCCTCTGTGGCCAGTGCTAGTGCAGGCTTTCACTGGTGGCTGCAAACCCCTGAGAACACAAACAGCATGGCCGCACTGTTTTTCAAACAGACCCCGTGTGAGCGCACACACTCTCCCTAAGCTTCCAGCGCCTCTGGATTTCCCAAGATCCTCGGCGCTGCCTCTCTCTCAATGTGTAGCATCTCACACTTCCTTTTAAGCCCAGTCACAGTTGTTTTTGATATTTTTATCTGAATGCCCGAGGTTATTTATCCATGGGAGTGTGGCATCTGAAGTGTGCTTTCAAATATCAATAGTTGCAGCGACGGAACACGGAATCCATGCTAATTACTGTATCCGGGGCGTGCAGCTCTCCCCTGCAGATGTGACAGAGAAACCCAAACGATTATTGTGTGTAATTATATTGTAATTGCGTGGTAATTATTGTTTTAAAACACACACACCTCCTTTCATCCCCAGGGCAGTTATATCACGCTACGCTCCACGCAAGATTAAAGTTCTAGATTATTTCTGCATGGGATAAAGGGATTTAACACGGTCACACGATTCGCGAAGTGTTTTTTGTTGTTTTGTTTTGGTTATTGTTTGTTTACAGAAAGAATTTCACAGTAAGAGAGCATAAGCATGTGGACAAAGCAGGGGGAGACCAATAAGTTGCTCTATATTATACCAAATAATTTATTTTACAAAATTAATTGTTATACAAAATTAAGGCTACTTAAGTTACAGAAACAGTTTATGTGTGCGTGCGTGTGTGTGCATGTGTGTGCGTGTGTGTGTGTGTGCGTGTGCGTATGCGTGTGCATGCGCGTGTGCGCACGTGTGTGTGTGTGTGTGTGTGTGTGTGTGTGTGTAGGGTGTGTGTGTGTGCGTGTGTGTGTAGAGTGTGCATGTGTGTGTGCGTCTGTGCGTGCGTGTGCACGTGCACGTGTCTGTGTGTGTCTGTGTGTGTGTGTGTGTGTGCATGCGTGCGTGCTTGTGTGTAGGGTGGAGCATCAAGAAGCTATGGTACTTCGTATGTCCGTTCAGGTGGTCCCTGTAATGGCTGCTTTGTGAAGACCTGTGGGCAGAGAGAACACACTTTATGTGCCTACAATTGCCCTGCTTGTCATCTCCAATCGTGCCTGGCCTAATCCATGTTTTAATTTAGTCCACTCGTGAGGCTGCCCCCCACCCCCCCACCCCCCTCTGCTGTGTATGACAGGACTACGCAAAGGCGTGGTTACACATCAGCCGAGGTGAGATGGAGGAACCCTGCCAGTGAATGTGTTTCCAACCTCTCAGCATCTCAATGACCCTCACTGAAACGCTTTGCCATAACAAACAGTACTTCGGAGAACGCTTCACACCCCAGCTGATCGGCGGAGCTCCGGGGCCCAGGTTGTAAGACTGCTTCACACTTCAGGGACGGGTTTCAGAAGGAGTCT
>JAOYSI010005603.1:0-13429 GCA_025775065.1 Hiodon alosoides
ACCCCTCAACTCCCCCTCACCACCACTCGAAACGCTAAACTGACGGTGAAGGGAAAGAGGCTGGCATTATTACCGGGAGAGAAGCTTCTACAGCTAACATGCGGAGCAGCAGATTCAGTAATGATCCCTTCCTCCGCAGACCTCGCCTGTGTGATTCGTTTAGAAAATCTTACGTAATACCGTAATGTCTCCGCTGTTCCTGCCCTTAGTCTTATTGTTTTTGCTGTTGTTATGGTGACTATTATTAGTATTATCATTGTTAGTGGTGGGTGGGGGTGGTAGCACCAGCAGTACCAGTAACACAGCTGTTATTGATTTTAGATCAAATAAAAAGGGTCATTTTCCCAATTTTAAATCTTTGCACTCCTAATATCACTTGTGGAAAGCTAATTGTAAATCAAAAACTAATTTGTGATTTCATTTGCCCTTTTAAATTTTACACTAGCAGTCAGCATTGACCTCCTGTTTGCTAAGCCCATGTTTGCTGAACAACATTACTCTCTATATATATAAACCTGATCATGTTTCCTTCTGAAATACAATTTATTTCAGCGGACTTCCACAGATCTCACGCAGTTGGGTGTCACATCAGTGAACTATCTAACGCCATATTTATGTCATATTTTCTCTTTCAGCCAGTGTGCCACCTGGGGGGGGGGGGGGGGAACTGAAGAGGAGAAGAAAAGTGCCAACGTCGATAGCATTACGCTGGTGAGCTGTGATAGCCGTCCGTGGCGTTTTTACATTGCGCCGCAGAAAGCCTCTGTCTTTCCTGATCAGTCAAAGCTGTGGAACACGTTGGGCAGCTCTGTAAGGGGAGCGTGAAGATAACGGACACCGTAATGTTGTGTGCCTGAATGTGCTGATAGGCTTTTTATTTTCCGGTTAATGAGTGTTGCTTGAATTCATTTTGTTGATTATTCGTCTCTGATTTAAAAATAAAAAAAATTAAAAAGCTAATTTGGACATGTTATTGATAGCAGGCAGGCCTAAAAGCTGAATCACTTGTCCCTCATAATATATTTAAAAACAAGCATAGTATTTTCTGTTTGTTATACATGCATTGAAGTGACTCACGGCTGATATCTACACTTGTCACTTTGCATTTGATCTGCCTACCAGAACCCAAAAAACCCAACTGTAGATCCCATTAGCATCTCTTAACTTAACCGACTTGCGTATGTGTGTCTGAACCAGGTCGATAAAGACATTATCAGCAGCCAATGTCACCAATGCTGAGGTGGGTTACACTCGGTCGCTCAGTTCTTCTTCAAACGCAAATGGTGACCGTGGAAGAACATTCTTGATTTTTACTCCTTACAAATATTTGGCATATTTCTTAGCCCATTAGCCGCCAGATGCTTTTCTGGCAAGCCACTTTGCACACAACGGCTGCCTCTGCATACCTGATAGGGACAAATTTGCAGGGGTCACTTTGTTTCATTTCTCTTTCTGTAACCTCCCACCTAATGTCAGTGTTTCCTCTGTCAGCTTTCCTGGACAACCTCTTTGGGTCGACTTAGTCACACTCCACGTGTCACCACTTGTGTGAACGTTAGCGCTTCCTGCCTTGTCCGCAAAAGGATTACTACTTTAAATTCATATTTTTATGAAAGTGAATGTGAAAGCTACATTCCAAATTCTGGATAGCAAAACACTACAACTCTTTTCTGGTGAAACGAAAAAAGTATGCACGACCTTCTGTCCATAAATGGATAACCGTAGTCTCTTAAAGGATATACAAACGGACCAAACTAATATCCAAATTTAACCAGATATGTTTGTATTTACAAAAAAGTTCATGGAGCAATTTCACTCATACACTGTGCTGGCTTAGGTAAAGGCAGTGACCCTTTACACTCAAGTTACAAGGTAAAGACCTCTAACATGCCTCCCACGGGTGGAGATTCCTGTGGGTTATATCTGATTTGTTATATCTGTTTATTATGAAAAAGTGTGAGCTCTTCATACCTATGACCACCTGCACCCCTGATAATCTGGCCTGGCTCTTCGGGTGTGCTGCCCCCCCCCAAAGCTATGCCTTGACATGGTTGCCAAGTCCAATAATAACAAGTGACTTTGTGCTTGTTATTTCCTACAGTCGCTTAAATTTTGACAGTGGACAACCGACCAATGCCCAATTAAAAGTTTTAATGAGAAAATCCTGCCTCTCTGGGGAAAATTTTGAGCAAACTCTAAATTAAGCCCATTCTTTTAGCTTCATGTTTGCTGTCAAGTCCATTCTTGTAGTATGATAATTTAGGGCCATGCCACTGATGCAATGGGCATAGTATTGCAAATTACAGTCGTTTTTGGGAAAAAGGAAAAAATATCCAGAGTAAAAGACTCAGTTGATGGTGATGACAGCAAATCAGAATGTGTCTACTGTAAACTATTTGTGCTCCGACTCCTTCGACGCGAGGGATTAGACTTATTTTTATTATAATAATAATTATTATTATTATTATTATTAGTATTGGCAAGTGGCTTATTTGGATTTATTATTATTGGTATTTTTTTTGACCAGATTCTTTTTTTTTTGCTTTTTGAGAGAGTTGGCAGCAGTGATGCTTATCGTTAATGTCACCATATAGTTTTCCGTAAGTCATAGAACTCATCGAAATCACATTATTTACAATTATTTTCAGTAATCGGTGGACCTTAATCATAGCGGATGGTTGATATTTTGTGGATTGAATCAGGTTTATTATTTTAATGGAAATTGTTTGAAAACAACAAATACATTTCTACAAGTACTTGTTCTTAGTAAATGTATCAAGCACACTCACTGACACGTACATATATATTGTAATTCCAACACTTCGGGACGTGAGTAACAAGGTTCGCTGACACAAAGAAGTGTTGTTAGCCTAATTCGTGGACCTATTAAAAATACAGTGTTCACATAACTGAGGGATCGATAGTAAAATAATCTCTCGCTCCGTTTACTGCCAAAAGCAAGCACATTTATAGATGACAGTTTGTTAGGGCCCCTCCGTGGGCTTTCAATTCAAAGAAATGAAATTATTGTGGTAAAGCCAAATTGTGGTCTTTCTCAGAAGTTTACGTGTCAGCCTTATTTAATTGTTCTGATGTATCATGATTGAATGATCAAATGAGTGTCACTTAGGTCAGTGGGAGTGGGAATAAAAAAGAAAACCCCAATCCCCTTTGACCTGTGAGTATTCTTATACAGTTGTTGAGTGTAAGTATCGAGAAACTTCAGGCTACTGCAGGCTATTAGATATTTCATGCAGCTTAATACCATCAGAAACCCAGTGCCGAACGCGCTCTCAAAGAAATTCTGCTTAGCTTTGCGAATAGGCTGTGTGTGAGTCTTTAATAATGTTATTAGTTAACATTCAATATTTTGGTTCTTGTTCAAATACAGGAATTGAAATCTAATCAAACTTGCTGGTGGGCAGTCAGGTTTCCAAACGTGCTATTAAACATAGGTATGTCAACTATATCAATAATGTTAATGTCATCAAAGAATACTAAATATTATTATGGCCCCCTCAAAAAAACCCCGACAGGCACGGTAATATGATCTTGTCGGGTAATCACGGCTTGCTTCACTGTGGAAACAGTGTGCCCCGGCAGCCCGAAGAAGTGATGCCAGGCGTATGTGAGATAAATTTTCATTCGTACCAAGTGACATTTTTTTACAGCAGTACAATGTTTGCATTATTATTTTATTTTTGTTGTAAGAACAGCCAAGAGGCATCATCATTTTAAGAATCTAAATATGAGACAGCATGTTTTACTTTTGACTCTAATATCCGTGGTGACCCAGCATTGGCCTGAATAATGACCCGTGGAATTCGGTCCTGAAATGTTACTGGAAACAATAAAATCCCGAGAGTGTCACGAGGGAACATCGGGAACCTTTATACTGGCTTTTGGCCATTTATGTTTTTATCCTGATAAAATAGTTTGCTTGGCATTTGCTAAGTGGGTTGGTACATTGTCTAGTTTTGCCAACATGCTAATGTTTCATACTAAATTTGAATATTGAAGAGTTTGGATTTTGTTGGATTATAGCAATTTCTTAGGTCCAAGACCTCTTGACGAAAGCATTGTTCTAAATCCAAATTTGCTTCGATTTTATCTGTGTGGCTTGTAAAATATGCTCTTCGGTGTATTGGACAGTTAGTCTGACGGGTTGACATTTTCTTCCTAGTCCGTGTTACCAGGATCCAGGCCAGGGAAGTATTGCTTTGTTCACAACGGGACTGACTTGGGAAGACAAAGCGACGCCTGCAGTTGACAAACTCCCCCGTTTCTGTGACACTTCACCTTCTGCTTCTGTTTCCACGTGTTCTCCCTGGAGAACGCATGAGCTGGAAACGTCACCTCCCAGTGAAATATTGCCCCTCACATGGGCTTCGAGTGCCAAGCAACCGCCGCTCTCGGTGGCTCGGTTGTCAGCAAGACGCGGCCCGCCGGGGGGTGGTGCGGACGGCCTGGAGGCAGGGCGCCATGACAACTGCAGAAGAAATCGCAAACGTTCTCAGGTGGGCGCTGGATTGAAAGCTCGTCTGAGGGCATGTGCAGTAGTTATTTATTCGCGCAGCGGACGACCTCGTTCACGGCAACAGTTGCTGGGCACAGTAGCAAAATGAAGAAAAGAAAAATGACACCACAGAATGTGAGGTACCACGGAACCCAGGAATGGCTGTGGGAGACAGATTAAATCAAATCTGAAAATGGATATGGAACAAGCTCTACTATTAGGAGCTCTACAAATGAAAGAACATAAGTAATCTCAAGATCTTTTAAAAAAAAATATGCTTTTCAACATGGTCTCATTCGTAGCCAGTAAAACGCAAAATAAATGGCTCCTCTGCGATTACTTAAATGTATGTCTACTTCTCAGACGCTTTCATCCAAAGCAACTTTGCGTGACGATCGAAGAACAGTGCATTATATGCAAACGATACATCAGCAGGGTAACACTGAAATCCAGCCGTAAACACTGTCGCATGCTGCCATTTGGGAAGCTCCTGGACATTTTGGTCCTCACCACTCAGTAACTGTCAGTTCTGGATCTCACACAAGCCGACAGCAATAATCCACTTTCAAAACTTCAAGGTCATTTGTTTTAAATAACGTTTTTTTATACAAATAACTTCACTCGGTGAACACAAGTTTTAAAAATCAGCTGTCAGAGTAGCGTAATTATATTTTTTGATTGTGCGTGAAAAAATAAATATCCTCTGACAAAGTGAGCATGTCCATCAAACGGCTTTGTGGGCGGTGACACATGAGACGTCTCTTAATAATGTTATTTCTCTGGCGTGACTCCCAAGCAGAATCGTCGCTCCAGGAATCCGTAATAAAAAGAACAATGCAACCAGGCCGAGGCCCTAATCAAGCAGACAAGGAAAAATTGCAGATTGCACGTTTATGCAGAAGATCCGCAGAGGGCCTGTCGACGCTGGCGGACAAACTCTTTATCCGGTGATTGACAGACAGTCAGCCGTTTTCCTGGAACGTGGACCTGCCAATCAGTCGGGACGATTGTGTCAGGTGATGCAACAAGCATGCTCCCATCACTGTCACCCTTTTGTCTTTTGGCACCGACCAAAGGTTTACAGCCCCCCCTTACGGTCTCACACCTGGCCAGTTGGGTCAGTGACGAATCGGATGGGTGTGTGGGCAAGGACACTTGGTCAGTCTCGGTGCACCGCAGTGAAGCCGTCTGCTGATTCACTGCATGTTTCGCCATCTCTTGGGACCCTGTATCGTAAAGTCTGTTGTCTATTTGTTTGTTTAGGCTGCAGAGGTGCTTATTTTCAGCAGCAAACGCAGAGCATCAAAGCGAATTATAGATCGCTCCAGACTCGATACGGACAAGTACAGACACAGCCACAAATTACAGAGGGACAGATTAGCTTCCAGCTAAAACTGTGCAAGTTTACCAAATGGGAACTTGTGAGGGGTATCACGGCCAGTAAAACTGACGAAAAATAAATGAGGGAAATGGACCTTGTGTACCTTAGGAAATACAGGCTGAACACAACAAATTAGCACTAGATCTGATGGAGTCTCAGAGCACTGATGGGAATTCTGCAAAATGTTATTACAGAATTGCTTTAGAGCCAGGGATCCCCAGTGTAAGTCAAAGAGATCTCAGTCTTCAGCAAAAGGATGTTTAAAATGTAGCTTCTCTGAAGGAAGACCCCTTCTTTTTCTTTTTCCCACGGTGCGCTCTGGCCCGTGGGCATCCCAGACGTATGTCAGCTGAGGTTCCTCGCTCTGTCCTGCTGTTCTCTTTGTACCACGCCGGTACTCGGACTCAATGGCAGGAAACTGCTGATGATCCAGTTAGCTTTGTGGGCCCAGCATGCCCGCATCTCTTATTCAATTCAAGGTGTGCTCTCTTGCCCTAACCAAGGCATGTATTATGGTTACAACTCATCAGCTGAACTCGATTTGATCTGGAGGCACATCTGAGGATTTTCTTTTTTCAGCAATGCACAAAAACATGCGAATATGAGGTTATGACACTCAACAGGCGGAAAATAAAAATGTTGCTGTGGTTAACAGCGCTTTTGAGTTTTTAAAAGTAACAAGATGATAAAAAAACAATGACAGATAAATTGAAACGCAATAGCAGGATGCACGTGGCAGCGGGCTCATTGAAACTGACAAAACTGACAGCCGACAGTTCCTCTAAAATCCATGTAATGAGTGTCACGAGTCGCAGAGTTCCTCAATGAGGGCAGGCGCGGTTCACCTTGCGTAAGAGAACGCCGTAAACGGAACTGTCAGCACGGAACAAACCACTCGCGACGCGGCTGAAAGTTGGGGAACTGTAAGAGACCTAACAACAATGTAACACAACGGAACACCTGTGCCTTTTTGTCGCTGCAGGGATGGCGAGGGAGCTGCTAAATAAAGTCTTTACAAAATAAAGCCTTGCACCGTCTGCTACTGTCCTCCTGCTTTGGTTAGATGGATGGACTTCTAATCGTGGATAGTGTGTGTGGTCATGGTGCAGCCAACGGTGTGTTGCAGGAACAAACCAAATGGTAGATGCAAAGGGGGATCTAGGTGCCCAGAACAAACTCCTAGGATCCGAACTGAGGAACGACTGTGTTGGCCGGTTGCGTTGTGTAACGTGCAAGGCCTGTGATGTTCAGTGCAGCGGTATCGTCTCCCTGCATTCCAGCGTGGCTTATCCCTCTGGCAGTGGCGTGTTGACGTTCTTTATTCAAAGAGGCGCGTCCCGAACTGCTCCGTTTGTCCGGAAAACTCACAGGATTCAACGGCTTTGCCCCCCCATTCTCCCAGGCCCTTTGATGTTCAGAACGACGATGGCTTCTGCCTCTCTCTTTTTGTGGAGACAACAGTAGCCTCGAAACCTGGGTTTAAAATTCAGCCCATGGATGGAGAGCAGAAAGGCTTCTGGGCTGCTCCTCTGGCAGGGGAAGGATTGCAGACGGGTCGGTGCGTGTCGGGGTCTGGACGCGGGTCTTCGGTGGGCTCACTGGGCGCTCGGGGCCTAATCCCTGCTTCCGCTCGTGTCTGTCCTTCCAGCCTGGCGTCTGCTCCGCTCTTATCTGTGGATGTACAGGGGCGACAGAAAAGCGGCGGGGCCCGTGGAGAAGTGTCTCAGCCCCGTAAGCACACGTTTCCCAGGCAGGTCGCCAGACAGCCGTGGCCCCTTGCCGCTGTGGAAGAGCTGAGACATTTAAGTGGAGTGCCTCAAACCTGTCCTGACCAAGGTTTTGTCTCTCGTCTGCAGATGTGGAGACCCTTTCTGCACTGGGGGCAGTCACTGCGTGGGCCAGGTGTAAAAAATCCCATCCAAAGAAACTACTTGAAGTTATTCATTTGTGTCTGCAATTTCAAAGATCATAGGTTTTTTGACACATTATATTTTTTCACTTGAATTTTTTTCCTCGGGAAGCTGTCAATCCTTTACTTGAGGACTTTCGACCACCCATTGAAAGTAGGAAAGATAATAGAGTAACATTAAACATGTTCAATTTGTTTAAAGCATTCTGATGACATAGACCTCATTAATTTCATATTTTACCAATAAGTTAGAGGCTTCTCTTCTTTATTTCCTTTCTGCTGCTTAGTGAATGCAAATACATACACACAAACATGCCCATACATTAAAAAAAACGTGTGGAATGTGAATTCAGAATTACTCATGGTTTTGCCTTTGATGGCTACATCTAAGTATAGTTATTAATTAGATTTCTGCTTATGTATCAATGCTCTGATGTAGAGAGGCAAACTAACGTCAGTAATTCATTATAAATTTGGGGTCGATCTGAGAGGACTCTTTGAAATTAGCCGTACTTCATAAAGTAAAGTCTCCCAACTTTAAATTGGATAGGGAAAAAAAGGAAAAAGCTATGCATAGCTTCTGAGGTTAAAACCTGGTACACATTGTCTACTGAGCAGGCTGCACTGAATCGAAAGCATCCCATTCAGCGGCGCATTCATTTAAAACCATGCGCAGAAGAAGGGCACCGTTCGGCGGATTGTTTGCCTGATTTCTTATTTATTATCCGTTTCTGCAGTGGAGTCGTGTTTACAGGGCGTCTCTTTATTGTGTTGTCTCATAGTGTCCTTTGCCCTTTCCCTTTCCCAGTCGCGGTTTTCATTTCGCTTTATGGGTTAGCCCCCTTATCCGACAAACCTTGTTGGAGGCTTCTGCTAAATATCATTTAGCCACTGGGGCCCGGGCGAGCTGTAAAGGTCCTCTAAGGAAATCTTGGAGCTACTAGAGAATTCATTGAACTGGTGGCGTAATTGATCCCTGGGAGGCAGAGGGGGTTATGGGGGGACGTTGGCCCTCCCAATCTGGGGATTGTAAATGAAAATAATAGCACAAAGTGTCAATTTGTACAGATTAAACAGAGGCCGGTCCCCAGCCACCTGTAATTTCTTCTTTTTTGTTTTGTTTTGTTTTGGCATGACATTTTGGAATTGGGAGTAGAACCGTATTTTAGTGGGGGGAAACTACTAGATTGTGTGTTATTTTAGGGTGGTCCCAATAAGAGGGGGTGCCCCCATTTGGAAATCTCCACCACTAACAAACAGAGACATTTCTGCTCTCGTAATATTAAGTTCCTGTCTACCAGCTACCCAAAAGCTGCACAGACTGAGTTTGCTTCAATGAAACAGCTGAAGAGTTTGGTTGGATTTGACCGTCTGGCACAATAATGAAAATCATTCTGAAATGTCCAGAGGTGTGCATTTGTACCCAGTGCAAAAGATTCCGGCCTCTGTAATTTAGTTCACATGCAGCACATTTTTCTTTAGGGGGAGTTCATAGAGGGGGTCACGTTTTTGTGCAGATGAAAACGGCCTTCTAAACAGCTAAGCGGCTTTCTGCTGAGAAGTTGTTTTCTATCAAATCGAATTGTCCTGCCACCCGAGGACCGCTGGCAATCCTACAAAGACAGAAGTGCACCCAGAAATGAAAGGCCCATTCTGCTCCCACCGTGGAACCGTGGCGCTCAGTTTACACGCTGCATTTACTGGGGGGAGGGAGTCACAGTCCGCCTTCAGTCGTTGTGTCGACCAGCGCCCTCAGCGGCGCCGGGCCTTTGAAGCAGCTGCCGACTTCTGCTCTGCAAGTCAGCAAGCGGCGGGGAGCGTCGCTAAGAGGGAGCTTCCCTCAGACCCGGGTGCGAGGCAGCTGCAGAGTGGCGAATCCGTCCTCATTCGCTCACTCTTGTGGCCTGGAGTGTGTGTGTGTTTTATTTTTATTTTTTTTATTCATGATTTTCTCATGTTTTTAAGAAAAGTACCATGCCAGATAGCCACGTGACAAGTTCGTCTTGAATTTATTATTGGTCTCTATGACTACAGACAATTATTCAAAATAGACTTGGAAATATACTGTGATACGAGCCAAAAGGATGTTATTTTTGTAATTAATTTAGCTAATAAACCCCCGGTTGTTTGTACTTCCTTTAAATCTGTTGCAGTCAGCACACTGGAGCCCAGGGAGAGGTTTGAATATGCTCCATAAATCCCAAGAGTTTAGTCCTGTTTTCCAGATATAAGATATTGTTCAGGGATGCAAAACAGAAAATCCGCTCTGCCCACAGATGAACTCAGTAAAGATGTCATTTTCAGAGACATCAAAGCGGACGAGTATTTTTAAAGTTTGCACTAAATAGATCTTCACACCAAAAGGTCGTCCGACACTGCTGAAGGAGCCTTCCTCTCCCCGTTAATGTTGTTCTGGTTGTCTTTCTTGTGTTTTGTTTCGCAGCCTTTTTTCGTTTGTGAGGTTGGTCTGTAGAAAAAGCATTACGGCTTGCAAATATGGGTTTGCTATTTATTTTTTTATTTTCTGTTATTGGGTTCAGCACAATGCATGCGCGTGTCAATAGCACCCCCCTCTGGCACATTATGTAACCTGCATGGACAGCATCCTGAATCTCGCCTTAGTAAAAAAAAAAAAATCTCGCCTTTTTTCTCTATTCAGTGGTGTCAGGTTAGTACGGAGAGAAGCAGTATTTTATCAAAACAATGTAATCATCACCAAAAAATATAGTTTTTCAAGCCTCCGTTTTAGTTTTATTTCATTTTTTAACATACATCACCTTTCTTTTTGTCTTACTTTATAAAAGACATGAACCACATACGTTGTCAACACAAATGCAAAACCATGACATACCAGAAATCTACCTCCCATCCATAAACTTAGACACTCAAACTTTCTGAAGCTAGGTGTGGACACTAGTTTGAAATTTACTGTGAGGCCGAAACAGACGTAAAAAAAGCTCTCTGTAGCATCTTTACTTCCTGTGTGGAACACAGTAATGGTTCGTCTTGAAGCTGGAACAAATGCCTTCTCAGACACAACTGCAGAGAACAGGTCAGCATGGTGCAAAAAAGCCCAGGCAGCCGTGAGTATATTTTTAACCTTGGCATTAACCTCTTATTTATACATTTTTGTGCTTTTCTGTAACTGGCAGGGTCGGTCCACTATCAGGGCATCGGCTTACTAAACTGAGAACTTGCCATGAGTCTTTTAAGAGCTTGTACCTAACGTATCTGCTTTGCACCAAGCTAATTGTGGCTTGGTTATGTACAGGATTTCCGTGGGGGTGACAGTGCAGGCTTATTACTTTGTGCTTAGCTTAAAGACGAGAGTAGGCCTTTTAACTGCAATGCCAAGCGTGATGCAGAGTATGTAATACACGCTCACATCAGACAATAGACACAAAGTCAGGGTGAATCTAATTTTTCATCACCTGAGCCAGAATAAAAGCTGCGTGTGAAATATTGCACAAAGGAGCATTATGCGGATATATTCAAGGATACTTGGAGCGAGTAATCTACGAGCGATTAATCTTTCGAGACACTCTGCGATATTGCACACCCCTTGCGCAAATTCACTGTGGCACATTTGTTCCGCCTGCTGGCTCAAAAGAATCACATATTTTCTCAAAAAAATAAAGGCTTAAATGACTCTGCAGCCCTATTTGAATGTCTGAGCACAGCTCTCCACCGTGGAGCACCAGCAAGTGGACAAAGTACGTGCTCCGGGTTAGAGCCTGACTCATTAGAAACTCGCACTATAGTGTAAAAACACTGCACCTTTTAAAGCACACATGGACCTCACACGCCACTATAAAGTATTTTAGTCCATAAGGTTAATTTTTTTTTTAAGTCAAATGTTGTAAATGTTTATACCTGTTAATGTATTACTTTATCTTTTTCATCCACTGATTTTTTTTTTTAACCTATTAACTTTACTGTACCAAAACCACTGCAAATCTAAACTGCAATAAATTATCACTTAATTAGGGTCTGTGACAAAAAAAAAAAAAAACGTCAGTCCAAATTTGTCCCACTCTTGCGGCAGATTTTATCTTTGAGGGCTCGAGCTAATTGGATCTCGCCTTGCTGCCTTAATGAAATTGCCAGAGTACAAAAATAAATAAATAACAGAACTACCCATCTGACGTGCTTCCAGCAACTAATTGGAAGAACAATGAAACCGACTCTCAAACTTTTGAGGCAAGCAGATTTTTGAGTGCCTCTGAATTTGAGCGGCCCGCAAGAAAAGGGAAAGGCTATGAATGCAACCAATTCCGTGCCTGCTGCGTGCATATATTAAACTGACACTGAAACGAACGTGCTCTGAAGGAACGATTGCATCATTTATCTCCACGGCTGGCGCGGTATGTGACACACCACTGCTGTCACAGGTTGGACTGTAACCGAGGGGCAATGATTTATATGATTAAGTTGCTCAGGCATAAATGTATTGCCTTCTTTAACAAAGAGTCTGCGTTAACAATGGTGATTAATGATGGTGTCTTTGAGACAGCTAGGCCACTAAAAAGCACTAGTACATTACATTCTAGATTTGCAAAGCAGACACACTTATCCAAAGCAGTGTATTCATTTACTAAGCAGTTTAGGTTAAGTGCCTCGCGCAAGCGTGCATTGACGGTGTCTCTTTTTGGATCCGGTCCGGAGAAGCTGGGCTACGCCACTTGCAGCCAAATTATCTGTATGAATCACTCATTGTAACTCTCGTGGTAATCACCTGCGACAGGGCTAAGTGTAGGAGTATGTCAGAGATCCTCCTTTTGACCCATGCATTGGCAATTTCAAATGACACCAAGGCTAGAGTTAAGATGTTTGATTCATAAAAAATTACAAGGCATTTCTGCCCACATGCCCAGTCATTTCGAACAAGACCAAGAGGTTACAGTAATTATAAATCCTGTCCCTCCTCTCTTGGGAGGGACGGAGAGAAAAACAGCAACAGTATGATGCTCTGTGCAATGCTATCCTTCCTACTGCTAACTGATATAAGCCCCGGAGGACAGAAAAATAGCCAAACTTCTGCAGCGGATAGTCTGACAGAACTCAATTAAGGAGGGGAAGTGTGGCACTGGAAGCCATGAACAGCGAGGGGTCCTCGGAGAGGAATTCACAGTAAGGTCACAATGCAGACTATCTATCAATTAATCAGTCAGTCCATTCATTTTTCTATAGTGCTTTTCTCTGCATTTTTCATACGCTTTACAGAGACAATGATACATCATTTCCAGGCCTTGGACCCCCTGAAAGCATGCCTGCGGCCGCAATGGCAAGGAAAACTCTCTAAGCTGGTGGGAAGAAACCCAGAGAAGAACTCTACTTAAAGGGAGAGCCCCTTCCTCTGCACAGTATCATGGCTAAACTGCGGCGCAGCAGTTGTGGAAGGTTGGTGTAGCCAACGGAGCAGCGAGGGTCCATGTTTCATGGAGTTTTACAGCACCCCGGTTAGCAGCGAGGGGCCACGTTTCGTGGAGTTTTACAGCACGCCGGTTAGCAGCGAGGGGCCACGTTTCGTGGAGTTTTACAGCACGCCGGTTAGCAGCGAGGGGCCACGTTTCGTGGAGTTTTACAGCACGCCGGTTAGCAGCGAGGGGCCACGTTTCGTGGA
>JAOYSI010005604.1:0-13429 GCA_025775065.1 Hiodon alosoides
AACCAACACGTATAACACATTATTTACACTGTGGAAACTGACGGTAGCTAGGTTACCCGGCAGCCCCCGCGAGGGTGTCTACAGTCCATAGCAACGGGGAGACGCACTTCGCCATCCCCGTTACAATATGAAAAGTTTAATTTCAAACAAAGATTACTGATTCCAAAACGGATGTAACTATATGTGAATTTGTATTTAGGGAAGTTAATGTGTATGAGGTTGTATTAAGGCGGAGCCTTGTTGCGCAAAAGAAAGGAAGTAGATGTTACATTTCATGATGTGATGATTTGACGTGGTGCTCAGTAGACTAAGTTTAATGCATACCATACTGAATTCTCTGAATTTCACTCACTGGAAAGACAATGGCCTGTGTAAAATACGTTCTGTCCCTGAGATTGAGGGGCGATGTGAAATGGCGAGAGTGTGAGGAGGGGTCTCTACAGAGTTTTGGGAGACTGCAGTCCCCCTGGGGGTGGCTGCCGGGACTGTTTTTTCGTGTTCTGCGTGCGATAAGTATGGGGGCTTATGGCCGGATGAGTTTTGGTGGGGGGGGCGGGGGGGCTGAAGCTTCTGGCATGATCCGCTTTACACTCCCGCACAGCAGGTGGTGAAACGCATCTGTCTGTTGTTTCACCAACTGCCACAAAGCCGAAGGAGGAAGCAGAAGACGTCATGTCAGCGAGGGCCGGGGGATGGAACAAACAAGGACTGATGGCGGGTTGTTCTTGGTAGCCGACACTCATCCTCATTTCATTTTCTGAGTATTCGGTTGAGTTTTGCAGTGAACTTGAGTTGTCTTGACTTACACTGATTTTGAGCTGTGTTAGTGGGCGGCCAGTGACAACAGCTTCAAATGAAGACAGGTGCCAGTTGTAATTTTTTTTTTTTCAGGGGCCTAATAGTGTTGCTGTCCCAGTTCAACCCTGGCTCCACAATGGAAGCGATTAGGTAACATATACTGACTCTGCAAAGGAAAGCGGTCTCCTGATTTACTGAGGCACTGTGAAGTAGTGTTGGGAAAATCCTTCGCAATGATTTGCAGCGACAGAGAGAGCCTATGAAATGACTTAACAACTTGTGGATTCGGTCGCTGACAAAGATAAAGGCATGTGCATCTGGCTGGTGTCCAATTGGGAAGACTGGTGCATTAGTATTGTGTCAGAAGATAGCGGGTGCCTGAACCTGATCCTGCTCCTATGTTCCTATGATCTTCAGGGAAGATTTCTGGGAATTCAGTTCACCCAGACAGTCATTGCTGCACGTGTGCCCGGTTCGAGAGTGATCTCAAGGATCACAAGGCATTTAGATATGAGCTGTGTTACTTAATTTTGTGTTTTATGTTGAATGTATGGTATATTACTCCGTGTTGCGCCGCTTAGCTTTATCTTAGACTGGATCAAGTAGAAAGACACGGAGCTGAAAATAGCACAATGCCCCTCGATGATTGGTAAGTAGAAAATAGTTTTAATAAATGCCCCCTTTGATTTTACAAGGCCATTAATAATCTTTAATCTCTAAGATTATAAATAATCTTTCATAACATTGGTTTTAGAGAGAACTACTCAAATTTAAAGAGTTGTAAGATAAAATTATAATATAGTTTGGTATTTGAAAGTCCTTTTTAGTTGTGTGTGTGTGTGTGTGGGGGGGGGGTCGTGGGGGTTTCATTTCCGATGGATTTAAAAACAATACATCTAATTAAATCACTTTTGAGAGTGAAAGGTTTTCAATTAATTTCTAATTATGCAGCATATGCTTATTAGGATCCATAGCATTTTTGATAGCCTCTTAATATCTCATATCCAGTAAATTACTGATGGCATTTAAAGTATTGTAATACTCCTCATGTAGTGTATTGATGCTGAAATATCCTGCCCATATAGCTTATTGGTACTGAGAAAATGTAATTATGAGTTTAAAACAAGCTAAGAAATTAGAATTATTGTTTATTTCCCTTAAAAATTAATTTTTTTAAGCACATTTTATATTATTGTGTAGCTCACCCAGGTCTTTCAATATCTGGGACCCATAAGTATATTGCAATGAAATATATATTGCCATATAAATGAAATCCACTGATAACAGCTTTCTGTCAGTACTAATGCTTCTTGACCTCTGTGCTGCCTTAGTGCTGACACTATCGACCACCAGATCCTTTTGAAAAGGCTTGAAAACAATATTGGTATTAAAGTAAGTGCTTTCTCCTGGTTTAAAGTCATACCTAACATAAAGATTTCAATTTATACAAATACATGATGGCCTTTCAGAATCAACTGAAGTTTGGTATGGTGTCCCAAAGGATTCGTTCTTAGATCTCTTTCTTGTCCACCTATGCATGTTACCACTAGGTGACGTCATTCGTAAACATGGGATTAATTTCCACTGCTATGCAGATACTCAGCTCTATCTGACTGTGAAAAAAAGGCAAGGAGCAGCAGATTTCCAAATTAGAATATTTCCTCGAGAACGTTAAACAGTTACAGATATCTCATTTTTTTACTTTTTACATTTTGGCAAAACTGAAATGATAGACCTAGACCCTAAAAATCACAATAGGAGCCATTCAGTGCCTCCCAATTTGCTTATCAATTACCTTGGGGTAACAATTGACCCAGATCTCTGTTCAAAATATAATAAGAGAGGCATAGAGGAAAATAAAAAATAAATTAAAATAACGTATCCATGTTTTTCTGACCTGTGGACAATTGTAACGCCCCTTTCAGGCAGACCACAGATAAAACCATTACTCGTGCAAAATTCTGTTGCCAGGATCTTAGTCAAAGCAAAAACATAAGTCCCCATCACACCAGTCTCTCTATCAGCATGCAGAGAAAGCCAGACCAACCGGCCATATTTCCTTCACTTGCATCCCACCACATCTCTGTTTTTGTATGCTGCCATTGTTTATTCCTGTGAGTTTACATGTCGCATAACACAACAAACCAAACTAAATACACATTCACTTTATCCCCTTTGGTTGTCAGCTGCTAACTATTTTTAGCTTTTTCTTGCGTCTTTTTTCTCCCCCTCTCCTTGGCATGAGAGAGATGAACTGTGGCCAATCGAAAGACGGGTGTCATCTCCAGTGTAGTCCTGGCAACAAGAACCAAGAACCAAGAACAAGCCACCTGTAGTGCACTGTTGGCTGTCCCTCCAACCTTCCACAGAGTAAAGAGGCTGCTGAGCTATCAACCCAGCTCTGCACTGATTACTTTGCCTCTTTCTTGATAACTTTTATTACTTTATTCATTTCCATTCTCCACATCATAACAGCTCGCTGTGTATTCAGTGCTTTGGTTTAATGAACGGCATGAAACTTATGTATCACATCTGCGTTTTATAACTGAGCTAACAGCCTGTCGGTCTGCGTGCCATTCATTTGGTGTATGTTATTATTATTCTTTATTGAACACTTCCGTCATCTGAGCCAAAGATGCTTTCAAGAAATGTATCCATCAGCACGGAGGGCCCTTGCGACTGACCTAAGAAACGCGCCCCAGCCGTAAATCTGAACAACAGAGATTGCACTGGATTCCCATATATGTCAGGGATGCAGGCGGCATACAGCCTCTTCAGACTGAGTGCACAGCCCACAACCGCATCTTGCATGTTGTCCTTGGGGCCAGTTCCCGGAAGCCATGGGCAGCACAGATATGGACCTGGAGCCAGGGACCCGAGGCGTAACGTAAACAAACGGATCCTAGGATTGAAACGTACACATTCCAAGGCCACGCTGGGCCAGCGGACGACCTTGAGATTTTTTTTTTTTATCCCCCAAACTGGAAGGGATTCATGATGAGAAAAGTTATTTGTGTACTTTCCACATTTTTTTTTTATAATGAATATTCATATGTTCGTGAATGTGTCAGCTATTGATTTATTTATGCGATGCTTGTGTATTAATTTGCCTCACTGGGAGCTGACCAGTGACCTATCTTTGGCATAAGATGTTGAATGTCTCTCTGCAACAGATACATTCTTGATTATTCGCGTTCCTTTAGTGTCTGTTTCTTCGCTTCCTTGATGGGTCTACAATGTGGTGACCTCAGTTGTAACAAAAGAGAGTCAGTTAGCCTATTTCACCAACATACATAGTTATGAAATTTTCTGGTACTCAAACATTTGTAATTATTTTGAAAGCATTTTAGGCAAGCGAAAATATTTAAAAAATAAAAAATAAATCATAATAATAATAATAATTAATCTAACAGCAGTACTTTTTAGTCCCACTGGTGTCCGAGGTCTTTTGTAATGTTGCTTTTCAATATGGGACCTGGGATCCTCAAAGGTGCAAAATAAGCTGCTGGAACCAATTTGTTGGCTTTCTGGATTACTCTCCAGAAACGTTGTCTGAATGTCAGCTCAAATCAGAATGAGCGTTTCGAAATGTGCAAACACTTGTGAAGAAATGCACCACTCTGGACAAATGTGCCAAACAAAACTCCTGACCAGCAGGAAATCTTAACCGCAAATAGTATACATTTCTATTTTGCTTGTAACAATTACATGTAAACATATATTAGAATACAAATTATAGTTCCAAAATCATCTTCCTGGAGAGCATAAAACGTACTATGGTAGGCTGAGAAATTTGTACACTTTTCCCATTTTGTACTTAAATTAGAAAAAATGTTACCTGGGCACCACTAAAGGTCAGAATAACAAACCTTTCACATTGAGGGATTGTCCTAGCATAGAAGACGATAAAAAGATTGAGATTTGATTGGTCAGAAAACTTGGCAAACGCTGGGTGGAATGAGCTGAATATAGCAGATAAGGGCAGAGATGGGACGGTGGCAAGAGTGAATGCTTCACACTCCTAAGTGTGCTGCAGCCAGGAACAGATGGCCAGCCCTGCCGAAGCACAAGGCACAGGCTAGGCCCGCCTTTGTGATTACACCAGGGGCCGTGTTGCCAATGACAGAGATAACCCCGTCTTAAGGACGACGCGATTAGGGAATAAGAGAAGGCTATCCAGAGAAAACGGAGCACAACTAAAAAAAAATAAAAACTTAAGAAAACGTAAACAAAAACGTTAGTCTATCTGAGTATGATTCATATGCTTCGCAAAAAAAATAATAATCTAAAATCTAAAAATCTATATAGGAGTGGTGTGCACTAAAAGGTTTATCTGCACAAACTTCTGTTGGTGTGATGTCAGAATCAAATATTAACCACTCAGTTTATCAGTGTCACAATTTTCACCGGTTTTCCATCAGCAAATCAGAAAATCCAAATTCTGAGACCTTCTGACTTCCTCCTAAAGGAGTGACCCGGCAATAACCCATTATGAAAATCTGAAAACAGCATTTTATGAATTCCCCCTGTGCATGACTGGTACTTTGAGAGAGTATCCATCACAATTTGTGCCTGACAGCCTCAGTGAGTCCCCAGTGCCTGCTTGATTCGGAAATCCTTTCTTCACATTAAAGATTACAGCGGTAATTCACGGCAAAATTAGGTCGGAAAGCAGTATTTTGCTATTAGTGCCGTGAGTTAAAAATCTCATTGACTCCCTGTGGATTACTATCTGAATCTACCTCAGATTGCAGGTTTAAAGCACCCTTTATGCTATCAGTATCTTGCCATAATTACTTACATGACAAAAGACATATATTAGTCCTCAAAAGATGACATTGAATAAATTGATGCAATTCTAAACATTTAGGAACAATTATTTGCTGGACTCCCTTTTAACAGGTAATGGAACAGCTTATGCACATTATATTTAGTTTACCCTGTACCTCCCGTTTTGATCTCTGCCCGTCTTTCTGATTCTGACTGTTGGATTTGTGATTTGGATTAGGAGAAATAAACGCCACTCTTCGGTCGAGTACTCCTGGCGTCCGTGCCTTACATATTCACTGCGTTTATATGATGTGAACACTGTTTAAAACAAAACCAAAGTCAAACCACATTTATTCTGCTCTGATGAGCCTCAAACAGGGAGAAACATGTCTCCTTTTGTTTAGAATTTGAACGCTGTGGTTGTGGAAGAAATGCTTCTGATCAGGTTGGCTCTTATCAACGCATCAAGTTGCAAATTATTGGAACTGAAACAGTTTTTAGTGGATTTACCCTTAAAATACGGACATTTTCATTTGTACCTTTATTTACTGCACCCTCAAATTATTTCTGGTGCAAATTATCAGCAAAATACCACTACTCAGTGTGGCTGGTTGTGCAAAGCCGTGACGGGATCTTACATTGGGATTCCACAGGGAAGCATGACACGCATGTTTAACACAGCAAATCATCCCGTCAGCAACCGCCCGATGGTCGGTCATGGTGGTGGCAGCGTGCGGCAAAGCGAAGCTGGAGAAAAACCTGTCAGCTTTCTAATACCGGGTAGGAAATGCATATTACAGCAGGCCAACGGCTTGAGGCACAACGTCCAAGCCATGGCGGAGAGGGTTTCATAAAAGAGTCCAGTTGTATCCAACAGAACATTTTAATCCAGAGTTGAATATTGTGGTCCAACCCTGATCCCCCCGCTATTATGTCAGAACGGGAGCAGTTCTGCAAGGAGTCCAAAAATTACACAGAAAGAGCGGCTTACTTGGAAATTGATCTATTTTTCTATTTTAACAGCAGAAAGAGCGTTTTTAACTCAAGTTTGTCTGTGTTCCTTATCGAGTAGGGACTCTTCAGCTTGAAACTCGTTGTTCTTTTGTTTGTACAATTTGTACCAAAAGCACATTATTGAGCTCAGAATTTTTTTTCTGTCAGTCTGTACCTGATGGCTCACCAATTTTCCAGAAAAAAATTATTTATTGCCCAAAAGAAATACAATAGTTCAAAACATAAGCTGCTTTGTTGCATCTTTGAGAATAATAATTTTAATATTGATTAATTTATATCTGGTCCAAACATGTTTCACATAAAAAAATAAAAAATAAAAATGACATAAAGCCTTTTTAATCTGAGATTTTTTCCAACAGTGTTTGGCAACCCTGTCAGATGGACAATATGCTGTGGCGTCCATTGTTGTTTTAGCTGTTTCAATAGGCTGATGTGGCCTTGTGTTTTCCAGCTTCAGATTCTTAGTTCCAAACGACACGTGGGATGTGATGTGTGGTTATTTATCCACCAGGAAGGATGACAGGTCTCACAGTGCTTCAAACCAGTGGAATGTAATTGTTTCTAAAGGATGTCAGTCTGTTACTTGTTCTTTGCAGATTTGACATAGATGTACTAACGAAACGCAATGCGCTTTAGCTGTATTCTATTTTTTGTTGGTGTTTTCTATTTTACTCATGACATTTCTCCAGCTCTGTGTTTTGTGCCCGTTCTTGTGGAATGAACACTGTCTGTTAGGGTCACTGCTTCCAGACCCCTACATTCCTCTGAAATTGTGCACATTCTGTCCGTCCCTATGCTCAGCTATACTGCGGAAGGGATTGACGCCGGAACCAGGGCCAAGTACGTACTAGAACTCAACCCTGCCGCGGGGGGAGATCGTAGAGCAATCTGCTGCAAAGCCCTCCACCCTCAGCAACTCTGACATGCAGACCGACCCTTTTAATCCTCTGCTTAATGTGTCACAATGAGAGCTTCAATTTCACTGACATCGGTTTGATCAACATTATAATAGCCAGATTCTTTAGGTCCATAGGTCCCCAGCAAAAGACACAGCCGTTGTGCCTCTGTTTGACTGTGTAAATTTGAGCATTGAGGCGAGCTGAGATTGCTGTGTACATTTTGAACGGATTACTTCGATGAATAGGCATCTACATACTCCAAGGTAGTCACATCTAAAAGTCAACTTTCTGCGCAACACTTTTAGTCAACACTTAAAGTGGAACTAAACCAAAACTTTGATAACCCGCTTGTACAAATTATCGGAAGTGGCATTTCTCACACTGGCTTGTAAAGTGGCACGTTTTTAGTTTGTGTGTATTTCGTACACTGAGTCACGTTTTATTTTGTTTAGTTTTGTTATACAGAATATCCATATATATTTTATATATAAAGCACTACGGCTTTGATTTGGCCCTCCCCTAAGCCGATGTTAACAATATCTGTTTAAGTTTATGAGTCAGTGTTTCCATCAAATTGACCTTTATATTGGTTATATATTATTTAGTGTATAAAGCCCCTGTTGAGCAAGCGCTTCAAATTAACATGTTCATGTAGTATATTTCGTCAGTGTTAATTTTTTTAGGCGACCTAATTATTATTGCAAATTTATCAATAAATATTATTAGCATCATATTTTTATTGTTGTTATTATCATCATTATTTCCTTAGTAGATGCAAAAGTTAATAAAAAAGACTAACATAGCTTACAATGTTACACTTATCCATTCTATATATATATAGTTCATCTCAAGTTCATTACTCCACCTGCCGTTTCCCCATAACATATTCAATCCCACACCTACTGTTTTTTTTGAGTGATCTGAGCGGAAGTTTTGTTTTTACTCTTTGCTGTCCACGTACATTGTGAAGGGCGAGGAAGGTCTTTTTGCTCAGTCTGAATTCAGGACAGCAGCCTATTTACCTTGGAAGCCTCTTTAATTTATCACATGGTTCTACGCCATCAACCGTCTAATGTCTTTAAGATTGTAAATTTCTCTAATGTAGCTCGCTGGCCCTGCCTGGGGTTCATAAACACTTGCCAGAGATCTATTCTGGAAGACCTTCTGTGCGTTTTATTCAGCGTCGAACAAAGCAAATGCCAACAGTGCGTTTCAGAAGAAATAACCCTTGAAGTGATACCGGTTCGATTTTTCCCCCTGAGATAGATCAAATATTATCAGGAAAAATAAATGGATAAAGCAGAATCATTGTCCCTGAACTGAGCTCTCAAAGTCTGGTCCAGGCTTACCGTTGTAAAGAGAGGCTTAAATGTCCTTAAATGTCTTATTTTTCATCCTCCAGATAAACGTTAATGAAGAATCATTTGACCTGCAACAGATGCACACAAAGATCTGCCACTTGATTGTAGGAAATCTTCTGAAGAATGCTGCCCGCTAGCAATGAGAGAAAAGGGCAAACTAACTGCACGTCAGATGCGAATGAAATTATTATGAGGACACAAATGCATCTGTTTAGACATGCACTGCATAATTAGCGATGTTTTGTATAGCTATACTATAAAAAAAAAAGGGAGGGGGGGGCTGCCAAACATTTTATCTGAATCCTAACAAAGATTTCCATCGTAATACACGTATATACATATCGTCGTTTTGCTATATATGTGCATAGGTGATTGGGGAACTATGCATCTGGGAAAACAAAAAAGGATAATTACTTGGAAACAGTCGGATAACGTGACAGGAGACAGTCGGATTCCACTGTGATAGAGAAGCAGTCGGATTCCACTGTGATAGAGAAGCAGTCGGATTCCACTGTGATAGGAAGCAGTCGGATAACGTTGTGATAGAGAAGCAGTTGCCTGACAAGTCATCACAGACCTTGCTGTAGGTGTAGCTGCTCCTCCCAAATCCTGTTGTTGTAAACAAAGGAGGCAATTTATATTGTGTTGGATGTTCTCTGTTCCCCACCCCCAGGTTCCTGCTAGAGAGAAAAGACAAGGCTTGGCACGAGGCAAAGCTTGTATAGCAATCCTGTTCCTGTAGCGGGCATCCACCAATGCAGGACTGTGAGACGCCCCGCTTAGCATCCCACACGTTTGGTTTCAGAGTGTTGACGTTTGAGGTCTGTATACACGGCGTAGATTAATGCTGCATTCGGCCCACCCACACAATCTGCGTCTGAAAGGAGACATCCCCGTCCGCTGTTAAGAACAACATGTTGAATCGTGTCTCAGACCATACCGTTTTTTCTCATTTCAAAGCTAGCGTGTTCCGGACGCTTGTCTTGCGGCTAAAATTAAATTGTCTTCACTCTCTAGCATGTTTCTTGCAGTTGTAAGGTAGATATGCACCCACACCCACACACACACCCACACACATATGTAGATATGCACATACTGCATATATTTTTGATGCAGTATTTTTTGGGCCTAATCACACCTACTGCACACTTTTACACCTTCCTGTTACATTGCATCTGCATTTTAAGATTAGATTGGCTGCAATCCAAAATTTACACATTGCTAATTTGATTACAGTCCTACTGAATAGTGTTTTGTTCCCAGAGGTTCTTATTCCAGGCATACCATTAGCCTGAAAGGAAACCACACCTGGTGATCTCCGGAATCCATTACAATTCACTGAAGAACCTTTGCAGAGGGAAAACACTACCGTCTCTGTGTTACTAATGGTGTAAAAGGAGTCACAAGGTCTTAAGCACGTGACATGGAAGATTCCTCTCTGTGCTGAATTTGATTTTACAGCAACACTGGAGAAAATGCAGCAGAGACCCTGCTCCAGTTATGGAGATTCGTCATGTTGCGGGAATATCAACAGGAATGGCGCGAGCCAAGGATGCCAAGGGTACCCACCGCGATCCTTCATGGTGCGACGTTACGTAGGCCTGGGGATGCTGCATGGTTACACCAAAACCCTATCCAACCGGCACACACCACCGACGTTCGCAGCCGGGCCCGGCAGGTTGCCACAGAGAGCACGCACGCATAAATCCCCAAAAAGGCGGCTCCCTAAAAAGACAGTTTTAAAAAAAAATGTTGTTTGCGTCCTTTGGTTTATGTGTGCCACTTCTTGGCCACCGTGCAGGACAATGATGATCACAGCATAACCTTTTACTGGATGGCACACAACATGCCTGCGTGCACAACAAAACCGGTTTATTCCGAAGAGAATAACATGAATGTACGACATTCAGCGAGAGCACTGCACTCCAGGGCAGAACTCCAGTATTGTGAATTGTCCATCCTTATTTGTGGAAGGGGCTCTTTATGTAAAGATACTGTGAACATCACTATTGTGAAATACATTTCAATTCACTTCCAAATACAAAACCACTTTTTATGCCAGCTTAAGTGTTCCTATGGGTTTGAGAGTTTCCAACAAAACATTATTTTAAAAATATTATTCCTTCGTGTTTTTTCCCCTCTTCAAGGTTTGCTGTTGTCAAAACCAATGGTCTGATTTTTATAGACATAACAAAGATGAATTACTTCTGTTTTTTTAAATTTTTCCATGTAATGTTGAACAAAATATACTGTAATATATATATATATATATATATATTAACTAATATTACAAAGTATAAGGATATCTGAGTTTTCCATTTGTTGTGTGAAATTGTGTTTAATTTGCATAAATTATAATTATTCATAATTGAATGTGTTCATCTCTTCTTAATAGTTCTAATGAATAAAAAATTATTTGATCCCTGTTGAACTGCATCACCAATGAGATGATGGCTGGGATAAAATAAAAACTTAGGCAACCAGCTAATTGTACCTTACAGAACTGCATTTAGTAGTGTGTTCTTTCTATGAGTCTATCACTATTAAATAAAGTTATGTGAATTGCGATTAGCACCAAGATTTTGATTTAGTTCCAGTCGATTTCTCTGTAGTCTGGTTATCCCTTAAAATGTATTTTATCAACATCACTGGCTGAAATCATACTTTGCTCATCAAATACCTTGGGGTTACAATTGATCCAGATCTCACAACTCATTGAGTTACGTAGCAAAGTGGGATTTTAATTGTCCATGCTGTCAGGGGGATTTATTTTTTATGGTTTCTGTTTTGATATTAAGCAGTTATGCATAAACAACGGGGAGGTGATCATTACCATCTTCGTCTTTACTGGGCCCAGCAGGAATGTTGTAGATTTAGAGGACATAATTCATTTTTCTAATTCACGAATGTCTATTTGGGGGTACCGGCATGTAGTCAGACGAGATCGAGAGGTTCGATATCTCTGCGCTTATTTGTTCAATCGTTGACTTAAAAAAGTTCAATACATCGTTCCTAGTATGGTGCTGGGAGGTATTAATGCAGTCTGTTGCGTGATTATTCATTAATTTAACAATTTTTTTAAAAATACAAATTTTTTAGTTTTTAATTTTTTACATTTTTAGTTTCTTTAATGAGGTTAGAATAATAAAATGTGCATCCAAGTTGGACATATAGTTCTTATGATATTAACAAGCACGAAGCAAATGTCTGCATCCAATTTTGCGCAAAACATAAAGGGCAAATTTTGTATGTATACAGTATGCATTATTACATATAACCCCCAATTGCTGATATTTCTATTTTATTTTACTGTTATTTATGTATTCAATATTCTGTCATGAATGTCTGTAATACATTTTAAAAATCCTAAGCACTCCAAAAGGGAATGTAAGAATAGGATGTGGGGGCAATTCTCCAATTCTGACATTTTCCATCTGATACCATTAGACTGAGCCGTTAGCAAAAAGCAGTTTGTCATATCGCAAACGCATTTCTTCTTTAAGAGGATAAACAGCTGTGATTGGTTATTAATTAACCACTTCTGTACCGCACCAAGGCTAACGTTGGTGATGTCAATTACAAGCTCAAGCCAGCCCTTTTAATGGCTGTGTTTGTTCTGTCACTATCCTAACGCGCCATGGAAATTGCAATTTAGGCTTGGCCATGGCAAAACTCACCAGCACCCAATGCCTGCGTTGATAAATATTATATTTGGTAGTGGAGAAGTGAGACTCATTTTAACGAAAGGCATTGAAGGAAAGTGGCCAAACAGAATACAATTCCTGATAATGATTCCAATGATCACAGATTTGTACTAGCTACATAAAATGCATTTTAATCCAGCAATGAATTAAAAAACAGAAATCACATCATTTGAAACATAGAATGTCGAACACCTTCTATTCTGTATCTCAGTGTCCAGCTAGTGCCAGGAACTGAATTAACTGTTTCTACATGTGAGTTCTTGCCTGTGCACAACAGGATATTGCAAGATCTTTGTCCGTTTGGATAACATCAGAGATGTGAGTGTATGCTCTAACCAGCAGTTAGGTTGCATCCCTCACAGTTGGATCTTGTATTATTCTGCACACATCTCATTCCATAACCTCTTCACTTGCTCTTGCATCACACTCCATTCAGATATGTATTTTGGTTTTAAAATGGTAACATTTTGTTTCTAGGTGTAAGGATTGCTTTGCTTGTGCCCACTGTGCACAACATAGATTTGTCAGCTACAAAGCTGTTAGAGCACAATTTTAGCCCAATCTCACTTGCCTCTTAAACAGATATTCGATATTGATGCTTTATACACATAATGTCATATTTGCACCAACTGCATTATCCCATTTGGTCATTTTGGCCACTGGATATCAGCACTCTCCACACTTCTCCAATTACTGCGAACAGCTAAACGGTGTGCAGTGTCTATCGGTGGTACTTGTCTTCATCAGAAACAAAGTTTATCACCCATAAGTGCTCTTCTTCAAAGTTCCTGACTCCCGCCCAACACTTTTATTCTCTCTCTCTCTCTCTCTCTCTCTCTCTCTCTCTCTCTCTCTCTCTCTCTCTCTCTCTCTCTCTCTCTCT
>JAOYSI010005606.1:0-25376 GCA_025775065.1 Hiodon alosoides
CAAAAAAATAGTCATTTAACATTGGATTTGTGTTTTTTTCCTCCATCCACATCCGGTTTGCCAATGTTTTAACAACCCCCCACCCCCCCCCACACCATCCAATTGTGTATTAATGTAAACTCGCTGTGGCGTGAAGATCAAGCTAAAGACATAGGCCCGCCGCAGCGGACTCAATTCAACTCTGATTACAAACCATCATCTCTGATTTGAAACGGGCTATACGAATCGTTATGGTTACCCTGAAGTGTGAGCGGAATGCCTGATAGCTAATGGTTCCAGCACCTCGGTAATAGGAAAACCATCACCTTGACCTCCACAGCCGCAATGCTCAAAGCCTCCTCTTACAGAGCAAAGGAACAGATCAGTGGCGCGTCCGTCTCTTCAGTTTTGCACTTCGCATTTTTGAAGGGGAAAAGAAAATGAACACGAAATGAATCGTTTATGGCACGGTTACTTGTGTCTGCGTCAAGCCGATTCGCCAGTGAGCGTCTTGCCGGCGCACCGGGGTGCAGTCGCATGCATGCGGCCGCTCAGATGGCTGTATACAATGTGTCGAAACCTGGGGGGCACGCCAAGCAGAACACATTCACACAACTGCAGTCACAATTAATCTATGAATTGGATCATCTGCAGAAAAGGCATAGCTTTTTACCTACCCAAGTGTTTTTTTCTGCAAGGAAACTCCTAGATAGGGATGTTGCACTCAATACAGACTGGCAAAGCGCTCTGCTATAATTTCTTTTTTGAACAGTTAATAAACAGTTTGTGATGTTTTTGAAACTTCATTTTGGAAAAAATATTTATCTTCTGTCTTAAATGGTATTTTGAAATCCCTGTTATTGAATGAGTGGTATCATATCGGTTTATTTTGTGGATTTTAATAATGTTAACCTGACTCAATGTGGCAAGTGTCATGAATACCTGGACGTCTTCTGGGACACAGCACTCGATGATTTGAAGATTGAGTGGCAGCGCTAGCAGGAGTCGACAATGCTAATGATAGCGACGTCGCGCTCAAACCACCTCAGCTCTTCATCAATGAGAAAGAATTCAGTTAAACAAGCAAGCTGACGTAGCAATCAAGTAGCCCAATTTGATCTGACTCCAGACGAAGCAGGAACAGAGCGCGATCATTTACACATTAACCTTTATCCTACGGCTAGTTTATTCATGAGACAATATATCATCTTATTTGTTTTCGTTTTGCACTGTTCGAGTTGCGGAGTGCTGGTTTTGTTTACATACTTGCGGACTATGTGACGATAAGCCATTAAAAGACAGTTTTGACGTTTCTGCGAGACCGTAATGAGCGGAGCAGCATGCTGTGCATCGCGCGCGCCGGTATTATCTGTAGCTAATGGATTAAACAAATGCATTTACTGTAGCACAAAAAAGATTATCGTTTCATCCAGGACGATAACCAAAAGAGGCATCTGTTGATGTGCAGTATGTTTTCATTTTATAGCTCATTAGCTTGAAAAATCTCACTGAAAACAAGGACATTTATAAGGACAATCAAATTTATCACTGACAAAATTCTCAGAGGGGAATTTCTTTTAACAAGTTTGGTGTTGAAAGAAAAAATTTTTTTTCCTGAATGCTTTAATTTTGCCTTTATCCCTCCTTTCCTATGTCTGATTATGTGTGAGTCACTTTGGATAAAAGCGTCTGCTAAGCAACTAAATTGCAAAAATTGTAAACAGTAAATTGTGAAACAGTGCCTCTGCCAGACCCTGCTGAACCTGGAAAACGGTAGATATTCTGGGCTGAATTCGGTCTAGTTTGGGTGTATTGGACATGCATAATTGTCGGCTTGTACGAGGTGCAGCAGGACTCCATTAAATGGAAATGAGTCAGCAATAATTCACAAACTATCCGCTGTACAAGACTCTCTTTCTCTGCACACCAATTCATCTGAGGATAAGTCATGCTTGATGGAAACTGTAAGTTTAGAGTAAAATTTATTTGGACATTTTTGGGCCATGCTCAAGACACTGTTTTTATATCGGTCTGCGCTGGAAGCACAGAGAAAGCTGCTGTCCATTTCATTGCGATGAACGACTCATTCTGGTGTGTGTGGCTTCAGCAGAGAGCAGAGAAGGAAAAAAAAACCTCACAGATGTGACTTTAATTGGGAATTGCAGTGATCACTGCTGAGCGTGAACCACGGAAGGCTTGTCATTTCCCACTGTTCCCTCCCTAATCCAGGAAACTGGCACACACATGCAATTGCACATCCTTCAGCCGGCGATCAAAGTGGTCTGAAGGTGGTCCAGCAATTGGGAGTGGACTTTATCAGCCAGTTGTGTTTCGGTAGAGCTCGCTCACTGCCAAAGAGGTCCAGCGCGGACTGAGCCGGGCAGCCTGCAGGCAGTCGGGGCGCACTCCTACCTGCCTGACGCTGAGGCCTGGGCCGCGGTGAAATGAGTCTAGATGACTGCATTACCATCCTCACTGTTGGATTCTCACGCTTCTCATTCATGTGGTTCATTTCAGCGGCCAGTGTAGGTTCAGGCCACAGCTGGGGTCCCCCTGTCGTTCCCTGGAGCTAGGTATCTGCCAGGCATGGCTTCAGAAACATCTGAGGATGTGTGTGTAGATATTTATTATTCACCTCTCGCTTTTTTTCTCTTCATCAGCTATATTCCATTTTAAAAAATGGCAACAGTTGATGGACCATTTAATTATAAATTGTTTTTTTTGTTTTTTTTTTATAAGATTTTAAAGAGAATCTGTAAATATTCAATGCCATATTGTTGCTCAACACTGTAAATCCTCCACTGGCAGGTTAGACCATTTGGAGGAACAAGTTTTTACTATTTTGAAGGTGTTCGCTCACCTCCAATCGGTGCGGATGCTAGCAGACACCCACTCGGCTAACCAGGAGCCACCAAAACAGACAGTAGGCTACAAACATCGCAATAGTTCAGCAAGTGGCAAGGTATCTTAAAGATAATGTGGCAGCAGAAATAGCCACAGAACTAGTGTCTGATTACTTAGAACACGTAAAAGTTCCCCTAGTCAGTATTGGACTGAACTCCAGATTTCATCATGTGCATTTGTTCTTTAATCATTTTGCATTGCACAAAAGTATTTCTCTGGAAGCCAGATTGCAAACCGTGTCTAAATACCAGAAGAAGTCATTTAATGAGTGTCCCTTCTAGAAGAACATATCACGTCTCCGTAGCTGCAAACTGCCTCTCAAGAACCGAGCGACGCACTAATTAAGTAGCCGCTAATCTGCTAGCTCCAACTCGTCTTTCCTTATCGTCCCGTCCCACCAAGTGGCGCATTGTGTACAATGATGGAAGACGTTGTGGTGGAAGCCAGTGAATACGGCACGTGCGACATCGCCACTGAAAGATTCATTACGGTAATTACGCCCTGTTGTCTCGCTGGCGCTTGTTGGAGTTACGCAGCCTTCTTCCAGTTCACGAGAAAAGTATTTCTGCTTCGGATTCAATGAGGGTAAACAGAATTTGTTTTCGTCTTATTCTATTCATATCTGTTCAGTATCACAAACTCGGATAATCAGCTCAGCCAGACGTTAGACCGTGCAATAAATCACTTAATTTGGCCATAGGAATGGTCAAGCAAAGGCATTCATCAAAGCTGTTTGCTTGGTCTCAAGCACTGACTATATAAAAGTCTTATATCAAAGAGTATATAAAAGCTACTTACACCTAGCGACGGTGAAAACTTTAAATTGAAATTTATCTCTGTTGATAACATTTAACTGCAATTTTGGCACGAATCCTAACCATCTGATAATTACTTTTTGTTCATCCAGGGCAGAGTAAGACGGTGGGGAAGACAATACAAAGGTCCATATAATTTACTGGTATCACTCAGTCTATACATCTGTTATACAGTTTAGACTTTTATTTTGCACCTGTAACATCTCTGCCTCACTCTTCCCCAGTCACGCCCCCTAGTCAGCTGAGATCTGATTCTCCCGAATATAAGCAATCTCCTCAACATTCCTCAACACCATGTGCACTTACACTCTGTTCCCATTCGTCAAGCACATTTCCTATTTCCTACTTCCTGATCCCTATTTATAACCCTCACTTCCTTTACTCTGTGTGAAGTCTTGTTTGCGGCAGGTCTGACTGGTTGGTTTCTAGTGCCTGACGTAGCATTTCTAGTGTTCTAATCAAGCTCTTGCCTACCCCTTCAACACTGACTCCTGGGTTTTCCCCTCTTTGTATACTGATGTCTTGTGTCTGACTCCTGCCTGTTTTGACCTTGATCCCTGCACCTGGGTACACCCTTTGGCTGGGTACTGTCTCATTGTTACAGCGCCAGCTTTCGCATCTGGTGATCTAGTGTTTAAGGTAAAAAGGTGAGAAAAATCTTAGCTTTAATTTACATTACATTTATGAAAAATGTCTACACAATGACAAGCTTAAACAGAACTTCAATTAAAATGCTAATCAAATAAATTGATAAATTAACCACAGATTTAATGCTTCTTCGTATCATCCTCTGTAAACAGATACAGGTCATTGTACTGATGCTGGGTGCTGTCTCTGTTTACCAGACTGAACATGGAAGCAGAATTGGTAGTTAAATTTCTCCGGACACTTTAAAAGGACTTAATCTCGCTAATAACTTCTCATTTGCTGCTTTCTCCCGCCCAGCTTATGAAAGTAAATACCAGACTTTTACCCAGCCAAAGATTTCTCTACTTCAGGACTGATGTAGCATTTTTTTAAGAAAGACTCCATGAGCAACTTCCCTTCACATTATAGCTGTGTCAGCACTTTTTGTGAGGATTGAAGGAAATGAAACTTTTACTGCATTGTGCCTGGAGGCCAATGCCTTGAAGTGAAGTAGGAACAGCTGCTTGTTTTGTTATGTGGAAGTGGAGGCCTAACTGCTACGTTTATCCACTCTCAGAACCGTTACCAAACCCAGTCACGCTCTGCGTGCAGCCAAACTGTTTGCTGCGTTTACGCAGTCACAGCTGCGTTAGCAGGCCAGCCTGTGACAGCTCAACCATTTGCTGAGTTCAGCTACTCTCGGCTGCGTTAGCAGACCTGGCCACAGGCTCTACATGTGCGCTGGGGAGCCGTCACATCGCTGCTCTGACTGCTCATTGCTCTCGACACTCACGCCTCCTGCTCCGACTCCAAAGTGCCCACATGAACGGCCACCATAGTCCTAATGGAGGCCCAGCGGAGAGAACGCTGTCTCTGCCAGGGCTGGCCTGCCAGTCGGACTGCTGCACATTTATCCTCCTTTCAGAGGCTCCTACGGCTTGCTGTGACAGGCTGGAGGTGACGGAAGCGGCCAAACGAGGGAGTTGCCGTCCTGCCAGGACTCGAGCTGCTCACCTAACACTCGACTGCTCTTCCCAGCGCCTCCACGGAAGGGTCAACAGGACGTGACAAGAAAATGGTTTTTTGGTTTCTGAGTAATTTCACGGACATTTTCATGAACAAATTTTTGTCCAGCTCAAAATGAGATGATTATTTACACCCGTTTTGTCAAGATACCAAATTCAGATTATATTGCATATTATCTACATTTATACAGGGAAAGTTATGTAAGTTAAATGTATCAAGGCTGAGTATAATGGCCAGGTTTCGAGAATGCGACTAAATTCTGCCCACTTGCAATGCACTGTTATTGTTCAGGAAGGGCTGTGTTTCGGGAGTGCCTCTGTAGTCCACCCACTTGGAACGGGAGCGCATCTGGAGCCAGCCGTGCCTCGCTGACTGGTACAACACGATTAGCTGTCTGGCCCACCAAATAGGAACCCCTCAGGATGTAACGAGCAAATTAAATCATCTGATGGCAGGTTTATGAACCTGCACTTGCAAAACGCAGTCACGCATCACAGGGCTGTTCCTGCACTTTTAGGACAAAAGCTAGTAGTCATACCAAATTATCTGCTCTTATAATAGCAAATGCATCGGCAAAGACTAATGTCCCAACAAGGTCCATTCACTCCAGCCGTGCGCAGTCAGGCAAGAAACCCGTGTCTGGGCAAATGCTAAAGGTCCCAAGATAGCATACACCTCCTCGTGGTGTGGGATGGGGATTTTTTCCCCCCAGAAAAAATAGCAAAGATATGCTATAAAAGTTTAATTAAGCCAGAAAGCTAACAAAAAAAGCAATAATATTTTCCAAAACCTTAACCCTAACCCTAACACTTAAATCTTGCTAACAATTTTCCTGAATCAAAGCCTTTTTTGCCAGGAAGAGACAGAACCAAAACACGTGTTGTATTGGGGAAAATAACAGTATGTGCCTTCCTGCTTACCCAGGATGCTCCAAATATCAGGGGAAACTTGGGGAAAACCGTTCCTCACCCAAACATAACCCTACCTCTAACCCTAACCCTAGCTCTAACCCAAACTTTCTCAAACTTGCAAACTTTCTTTATCTGGGAGGTCCACAAACACAGGGGACAACTGGGGAAAATGAGATTTCTTCCCTAACCTCCCCCAAATCGAAAATCAATTTGCATAACCCCACCTCCTCTTTTATGATGCTAGGATAGCAGGTAACCGAGGACCGAAGAAGACCTAAACAGCAAGGCAGCTTACGAACCTGCGGCAGACAACCTTGCAGTGTATACCTTACGGTGCCAATGAAGCTGCAGGGTATACCTCCTATACTCCTCACGGAGTACTAACCCACAGGAAAGTTACTGGGGACACTTTTCCCAACCATCTGTTCCAGCCACATGCAGAGCCAGGACCAGAAAAACTTCGGACAACTCTGCAGGGGACAGGCTGCCTTGTAGTGGAAACCTAGCGGTGTTAACGAAACTACAAGGGGCCTTTCCGGTAAATCAAGGCTGTATTGGTACGCGTCAACCTCGAGTTGACAAAGCACGCAATCAATCAGTCGACCTCTGCACCGCCGATGGCACTGTGAATGACCACATGTAGACACACACTACATCCACACCCACAGATACATTGGAAAGAGAAAATCTTAATGAAGGAGGTATAAGGTTTTGTTACTACTAGGGAGGGACTGTGTTAAACAAGGACAAAAAGGGAACCCTAGAAATCTAGTCTCGGTTGCATAATCTGGCCTGCTAAGATAATAGGTATGGTGTTTAAGATAATAGGTATGGTGGTGACAAACATGAGAATACATTAAGCTTGAAAGGAAAAGTTTTAATGAAGTAGGTGTCATGGCTTGTAGTTTTACTAGGGAGGGATCAAGTCAAATAAGTACAAATGGAAACCCAAGAAACCTAGTCTCAGTTAGATCATCGGCCTGCTTTTAAGGCGAGGTATGGTGGTGACAAATAAAACATAACATTAGTAAACACGAGGGTAAGATAGGTGTCCCACGTTAGCTTATACCTCCTTGTGGTGTGGAACGAGTATTTTTTTCCCCCCGAAAACATAGCAAAGACGTCAATGTCAATAACCTTTTCTGAAACCTTAAACAATAACCCCCCGCTTCTTTACCCTTAAACCTCAGCTTTTTTTACCAGGAAGAGACAGAACCAATGCGCATACTGTGTTGGATTGGCAGCTAGAATGGCCGGTGCTTTCTTGTTTCCCACAGGAGGCTCCGATTTTCAGGGGAAACAATTCCTCGCCCAAACTTAACCTTAACCTCTAACTCTAGCTCTAAACCTCATCTTAGCTCTAACTCAAATCCTAACCCTTACCTTGAACCAAAACTTAGTGCTAACCCTAACCCTAGTTTTATCCCTAATCCTAACCCTAACCATAGCCTTAACATTTACACAAAACGTAGCTCTAACCCTAACTCTGATCCCTAACCCTTACCCTGACCATTTTACTAACCCTAACCCTAGCTTTATCCCTAGTCCTAACCCTAACCATAGCCTTAACCCTTACAAAAAAAAGTACCTCTAATCCTAACTCTGATCCCTAACTCTTACCCTGATCCTTGTACTATCGCTAACCCTAGCGTTTCTAACCCTAATTCAAGCTCTAACCTTATCCCAAACTCTAGCTCTAACCCTAACTCTTACCCTGAACCAAGCTCTAACCCAAACCCAAACATAAGCCTAGCTGCAACCCTAACCCTAGGTCTAAACCTAACCCTAAGGCTAGCACTAATCATAGCCCTTAACATTAACACTAACCCTAGCTCCTACCCTCACCCTAACTCGTTACCTAGCTCTAGCCCTAACCCTAGCTCCAACCCCAATGCTAGCTCTATACCAAACCTCTTAACCCTCACTCCAAACCTAACCCAAACCCTAACGCTAGCTCCAACCTAAACCCAAACCCTATGGATTGATGTCACTCGATCCGAATGCTAATTCGGTCTTAAACAAGGACACATTAAAATAGATCCCAACAGATGAAGGTTCAGACACAAATTGTATCATTTTGGGAGTGTGAAAATAGCCTTGGCATCAGAGCAACCCACAAGTATGCAGTTTCCCAGTCCCTTATTCAGAGATCGGTTAAGCATTCATCATCATTGCTTCAACGCTGCCACTGGGTGGCACTGTTTCCATTTTTTGAATCACGTTTAGAGTCACACAAAATGCAAAAGCAGACCTTTTCACCAAGAAAATTGTATAATTATTTAACAAGGTTTTATGCATCATCTACATGTATAGACAGCATGGGAAATAAGAATGAAAATTATACAGTGTTTGAAAATCAATCAAATGAAGTTACATTTTAACATGTTGGCTACATTTTTAAAACCAATGCTTGAGGACAGATTCTGCATATTTATTTATATAAATCTCAAATAAATCAATAAGTCAATTTAATGTCCTACCAGTGTAATACAAGGACCTTCATTCAAGTGGTGAAAAAGAACACACAGTAGATCAGCAACAGGCTGAGATTGTCGATGTGACGATCAACCCACTAGATCCACCCACTAGATCAACTCACTAGATCAACTCACTAGATCAACCCACTAGATAAACCCACTAGATCAACCTACTAGAATTCCCTTCAGCTCCCAATGGAATGATTCAGAATTTAAGTTGTGGGTAACGTCCATAAGACAACAAATGTTCCTGGAGCAGATACATTTGCTTGTACATTTGTGTGTAAATGTGTGTCTTAGGCAACAGAAAGCCAATTTTAATCCAAAACATTTCGGGAGGTGTCTGAAATAAAGTTGCAAACTTCTAAATTAACATTTTTTTTTTTAAGAAATAGCTGTTATATTGTAAGAATTAATGACCAGTAAAATCCTGACACATTACCACTATCACTGAAATCGTGAGTTTCAATACCAGCAGCACCCTCTGTGTGACAATACGGTCTCCATATTCCCATCACAGTGCAGTCTCCTCGCAGTTACAGTGGTCAAAAGTCAAAGACCCGAAGTTGCGATGGGTCTAAACTTTACTCAACCGTGTGAGGTCTGGCTGAGAGATTGCAGGCAGGTATGAAGTTTGCTGAATTCTGGGTAGGCTTGAGCCACCAGAGTTAGAAGGAACCAATGGAAACGGAGCAAACCGAGTGGCAGAAATGGAGGAGGGGCTGATGCAGAAAGTCTGGGCTTGCCCTTTTAACAACCTACCTTTGACAGCCAGATCAACTCGCAACTGACCTTTTTCAGGGACTTCTGGTCAGCCAGGAGATCAGATAATAAAATAAATGTATTTTGAATAATATTTGGAACTCAGTAACCTAACTGACTTTTTGGAAAGGTGGCATCCTATGGCGGCGTCATGTTGAAAGTCACTGAGCTCTTCAGTACGGGTCATTCTACATGTCCGTCCGTGTGCTCAATTTTAAACACCTCGGCACTCATTATAAATAAATAAAAAACACATTAAAAGAGCCTTTCTGTTTGAATATCAATCTCTTAGTGAGCTGTATATTCAGAGCACGCATTCAGCCCACCTACCTATCCCTCCATGGGAGACCTGCGGCGTCATGCCACTGTTTGCTAGTAATCTGGAGAAGCATTCAGAGCAGTATGTGTGTCACCGTTCACAGCACCATTCCTTTACCGCTGAGTTCTCTCCTGGGTCACGTGATCGCTGGGAAGGTGGTGCCATTGAAACCTACGCAAAAGTCATTGTACTGGTAGGATACAGCTGAGATAAATCAAATGTATTTAAGGTTTTTAAATTTCCTAAATGAAGGAAACATTTAGAAATATTAAAACAGAGCTCCGATATATCTTTTAAATTAAATGTTTTTCATTTAATTTCATTAGTTTTATTAGACTATGTGGGATACACAGTGCTTAAATATTAATATTAATATTAAGCTAAATATTAGCTTAAATATTAGGGGAGGGGGGGTGAATTTAAAAATAATTTTCGCATACTGTATTTGCCACAGTTCCCATCTGGTAAGGAAGACCACCCAGCTATCTCAACACGACTGGCTTCTTATAATACTAAATCTGCTGTGATGGATTCCACGGATTTCACTGGCCCCGGCGTCGGAGAAGAGTGGCGGGATGGTGGCAGAAGTCCACGATAGACAACGCTGCTGTGATCTCAGAGAACTGACAGCAATGAAGGTTCGGGGAAAAGTGGCGGTGATTTATAGCGGTGATGACACAGTCCAGTGGGCATCCTCTGCAGGAAACAGGCCCCTTACCACGTAGAAATGCTAAAACAATGTTACTCGTTATCCAAAACATGCCTGCCATAGGGTCTCTGTGCATCACAGACACACACTAGGTGGGCGAGCCCACATTCAGTTTTCGATGGGAATTCCTTTGCTTCTTAGCCTGGATAGACGATTCGCACAATCGCTGTGTGCCTAAATTGAATTGCAGACCACTGAAGTCGATAATTTATGGTCAGACGACTTACTGCAGGATGTTGCCACGTGCAAGGTCGCCCATTGCAAAACGTGTTAACCACAAGCATAGTCAGAGGTACTCCAGCTTACACCAAGGATACAAATTAGGAGCAATCACTGTAATGTTTCGCAATATGTCATTTGAACAAGTAATGAATAATTAAATGGCTTTTAATATTACAGAAATTATACTCAGCAATATTAAAGTATATTTAAGCAATTAGCTCGTGCTTAGGTTATGTACACTGTATTCAGAGGCATTAGTTCTCGTGCTCAGTCTAGAAAAATAGTCTTCCAGCTGCAAGTGAAAAAGTGAGAGATGGAAAAGGCTTGACTGAGAAGAGTATAACTCCTAAAACATTACCTACATGTAGAAGCAGCCATCTTCCTTAGGGAGGTAAATTGCATTGTGATTTACAGTTTACACACACTAAATGCTAACACGAATACACACTAAACACTTCAAGTACCTATGCACACTGCAGGACTGGTTTGGTATCTGAGTCTGCCAAACAGTTTATTGCGGAATCGCATTTTTGGATGTTAAGCAACGTCATTGCAAGGTTGATTTCTGGCACAGCTATGTTTGGCTGTAAGGCTGCGGTGGTTAGCTTCTCCTGCTGCCCCCTATCTGTGTGAAATAGAAGAATTTGTGCTTCCCTTACACTACATTCAGGGGCAATAGGTGTCATATTACATCTTCAGTCATTCATAAATTGATCAGGTGGTTGTTTCCAAACTATGCGTTGTTGTCAACGCTAATTACAGATACTGAGAAAATCATCATTAGACAGAGAAATCTGCGGTGCTTATTTACATGCTTTCTGTTTGTTTTAGACAGTTTACTTAAGTGTTGCTGACACGGAGTAAACCTAAAAAAAAGTTATTTTCAACTGAAGCCTTTTTTTTAAGTACACATCTGGTGACTTACTTCAGCCACTCCGTTTATTGAAACTGGTTTTTCACTTTTATTGTACCGCGCTGCACACTAACTAGGGGACCCCGTCAGTGAGCCGCTTTTCAGGTTGTAGCAAACGGAGCCATCGAGATGAGATGAGATGATGCGGTGGGGGCCCTGAGGAGCAGACTGAGGAGCTCCCTGCTAAAACCAAACAGCCCTTCCATCTGACTGAGAGAGAGGCGCAGAGGACGAAAGGCCCGAGGCCAGCATCCCTCCACTGTTTATTTTCACACTCCAGCCATATGGCCAGTCATTTGCACAGGTGATCCCTAAAGGAATGCAAGGCTATGAGTCACAATGGTGTGTTAGAATGTAAAAGCGCCGTTAATCGTCTGAAACAAGCAGTACGATAACCTGCGACATAAGCCCAACCCTTGTTTCAGCGCTGAGCCGCGTGCAACTCTGGAATCCCCCCATCCGTCCCGGACAAACAGCAGAGTACCACTGTACTAAATTCCTCTTGCTTTGTAAAAGCTGATCAGACATGGGAGACGCCAAGGCGGCCAGGGAGTAAATATGAATCGTCTCCGCATTTCAGAGGGGAAGTGGGAAGTGAGACGCGATCAATTTCTTTAATGAAAGCCATCGCCTGCAAAACATGACGGACACATTTCCTTAAGTGGAGTGATTTTAGCCCGTTAATAACACTGGCTGCATGAGTTACATGACACTGTTTTTGCGTTGTGTTAAAAAAAAAAGGAAGTAATATTCTCAGTTCAGACAGATTGCTGTGATTACATTACTTATGAGTCTTTGCCAATCCATTTCGTGCTTCGGCCGGCAGTTAGCTGCATTTACTGTCAAGTGAAAAATCCAAAGCAGAAACCCTAACACCCTTTTTCAAATTTTGACCTTGAAGTGCTTTGGAAAGCAAGCTAGCTACACGTTCGTGCGGTCGTGGGCGATACACAAAGGTGGAGGCCTGCTCTGTCATTGGCTGGCGTCCAGGCAGACTGTGCAGAATGTGCTGGCTGTGCGGGTCGGGAGTGAAGGATGGCGGAGAAGGGTGATCTGTTACCGGTGGCTGGTGCGACAGCGGGACCGGCTGATTAATGTGACGCTCGTCTCGTCACTTTCGCTCGACCCTGGCGTCTGCGGACAGTGGCATGACGGCCGCAGGTCTCCCACGGAGGGATAGGTAGGTGGGCTGAATGCGTGCTCTGAATATACAGCTGCACTAAGAGTCGTGCTGATCTATACTGCCTCCCCTCGGGGGAGGGGGTCACCCTGCTGTGTCACGTCAGAAGCCCAGTACTCGTGCCACATGGTCACAAACTACGGCCCTTCCGACACAAGGATTCTGTATGGTAGCGCTTACATAACGCAGGAACACCTAGCGTATCAGTTAGCCTCGGAAAACCTTTTCTCAACAGTGCTTTGTTAAGATAACACATTTCAACAGGGATAAATATACCTGTGAAAATCTAACTCACAAAAGATAATGACCTCTCTCTCTCTCTTACTATTTGACTGCAATTTAGCTTTGTTCTAGCCAATTACTGCAGCCCACTTTCCACTCAGATAAGTCCTTTGCAACCCAAAACTCTCTACATCATTGTCAATGTATTCCAGCTCCTACACTTAGCCTAGTGGTCCAGATGCGCAGCTGAGCATCACACAGGGTGACAGAGACGGTGCCTGCATTAGACTGCAGACCCTGTGAATTTAGGACAAAGGGGAGGGCAGGAGAGCCCACCCCTGGGGGGCACGAGGAGCAGGCCCTGTCTCCACAGGATGAGCTGTTGATTATATAATGTTCCTAATTTGTAAGCAGTCAATCATTCCCCCTTGCACTTCACTAAATAAGGAGGAAGCCACATGTGGTGTTAAAGATACACTGTGGCCTTGCCTTTCCATCTTTACCATACACCTTAATTCAGTCTTAAACCACAAAGCCATTGAACAATTCGTACGATTCATTTTCATTACATTCCCTCCAGTTCAGTGTCTCTTAAAAGAAAAATGTTTTGGAAACTCTCCAGAGAGACTATTGACCTTTTCAAACGCTTGGTGGCGAACTATTTGGGCCATTACCTTTATATAAGCACCTTGTTCTGACCCGCCAAGAATTTACCCCGCCACTGCAAATCATAAAACCAGGCTAAACGTCAAATGTAAAAAAAAATTCCTCTGAAAGGAATGCATTCAAATTTGACATGGTGATTATAAAATATGAGATACATAACAAGGGAAAAAATTCCCAAATTAATACCTATTTTCCTACCTCGTTTCAACGACATCTTGACACTTAAGCTGAGTAAACAAAAATATCGGCATGACCACCCAATTTTTGTCTTTCAATGCTGGCTCCAAGTTAATTGTCATCACAACAGCAGGAGGGAAGAGTGGGTATTCTGCCATACAAACATGCGGCTGTGACGACAGGCTTGGATTTGTAGAGGTTTTCAGAGAAAGGTTTCAGTGCAGGCCTTGTCCAGTGCAATGGGGTGCGCAATGCTGGTTCACAAGTTAGCAAAGAGAGAGGCAAGGACACTTCCGCTGCATGAAGAGAAACAAACACCTGATGCTACCTAGAAAACTCAATCGCGTGAAACTAGATGGTGACAGACGACGAAAGTGGAATTTTCCCCGATCTCCCATAAAAGCCTTCCATTTTACCGCAGAATGCTGCCAAGAACGCTAGCAGGGATCCCAGCTGAAATATATGTTGGAAGACCAAAGTTCTTTTGTTTTGCCTTTCGTTCTGATGCAGATGACTGGCATGGGGACTGTTTAGAGCAGCGCAAGGCTCCCCACACACGACTGAAAAGGGAAAGCACCAGAAAAGAGCATGAGTGGCTGTGGAGTCGCTGGGCGTTAAAAAGCTGCCTCTCTGTAAGCGTGGGTGTTTAAATAAAAGTCGGGCTCATGAGGACAGCCCGATGAACGCTGTAGAGAACGCTCTTCCTCAGAAGGACGGCGGAGCAGTGACATCTCCATGGTTTTCCCACCACACTCGCCACAACCTAACGGGTATTTTCCGTGAATAATTTATGGCACAAAGTAAACAAGACTAGACACAAACTATACAAGCTGGATGATAGAGGCCGTAAAGCAGTTGCCTATCTTTTTATCACGGTGAAGATTTAATGAGAAATAAAAAGAAGCGATTTGGAGAGGATTGCAGCAGGGACCCCTCCTTCCCCATCCCACTTCACTGTCGTAGCTTTACTTAAGTAGAATCCGACCCTTTTCTTTTATGCCCGCCTGGCCAGAGATTTGGCCGACTTAATGCGCCAGGCACCCCAGAAAATAAAATGAATCTGCTGGTTTGCCCCGCTAACCCAGGATCCACGCACTGCGTGGCGCTTGCTAATAGGAGCATTTCTCCTAACAAGGAGTAGAACAGACCTGCCTGCAACGTTGACGTCCTGATCCCCTCGGATTACCACGGATTAGGAGGCTCCAGACACCGCTAGCGCGGTAAAGCGAGTGTGCGCAGGATGGCATTGGTGATGGGGTAATTTATGCACCGGCTCTCTGCAACAACAAAATATAAAAGCACTAAATAAAGGAATCTGACTGCATAGACAGCAGGATAATTAAACATGAGCGCAAATCATGCATTAAGCCAACATGAACAGGCTGTACCCGCTAATATTCCGTAAGGGACCACAATGACATTGGAAAGCTGAGTCTCTCCTGATTACGCCTCCCGAGCTGCGTGCACGTCCCAGTTTAATAAGCTCGTAGCTAAGGTTAAAAAAATAAAGCCAACGCTGATTAGGATGTTAAAAACACACTGCAGGGCATGAGACGTGAGCTCCTCGCATTGTAATAAGAATTCCCATCATGCACCAGGCCACCGGCAGGTCATGGTGGTAGATGTACAGACTGAACGCAGGTGGGGGCGAACATAAGTAGATGTGCAGGTCATGGTAGTAGATATACAGACTGTAGACACAGGTAAGTAGATGTGCAGGTCATGGTAGTAGATGTACAGACTGTAGACACAGGTAAGTAGATGTGCAGGTCATGGTAGTAATTATTGTTATAATAATAATGAGATACTGCGTACAACTGCAGCTGATGTAGGTTCTGCTTGAGGCCTATAAGCACATCTGCCAGTCAGACAGAAGTGACAGGCAGCAGTGTGTGACAGGCTCACACATGACTGGACAGAAGGACATGGAAAGGTGAAACTACACTACAATTACACCCACTGACACTTGTCACATGACATTCTGTTAATTCGGGGACAGGCGCTCACAAAATCAACTATATGAAAATCAGACTATGGGTACGTGCCGTGCATGGGTGATCAGAGTGCCAGCTAAACACCCCTATTTGTCATTTTCACAAAGATAAAAAATTCAGGGTCAGCTTTTTCAGATACAGACCAAAAGCAAACTGACTTTTCAGTCTCTTAAATAAACAAAAAGATGCATTCAGTTACAAAAGTCAAAGGTCAAAGTAACAAGAGTGAATTCTGACACCAGAACAAAAAGCTAACAACACTTCTCCCAATTGGCCCTGCCGTTTAATCATACACACCCAAGTGGGGTCACACTACCTGAAGCACATTCAGGAGTGTCACTAATTCCTCATGGCTGCTTGTCCCCCTGGGTCAGCCCGTGTTCCTGGCCCAACAAGATACCTCGCTTAAGCACCCCACTGGTTTAATTCAGGTGCCTGTAAATATATATTCAAAGTTAACTGATACGCCGTTAGAATATAAGCTGTCTGATAGGGCTAAATGAAGAACTTTTGGTGGATGTTTTTCCTCCTTGTAAAACAAAAGAAAGAACAGTCTTCCCAGAAGTGACAGGAAATGGCAGGAAGTGACAGGAAGTGGCTGAGCAGAGTGCCGTCTGGGGCAGCCCACACATTCCAACAGCAGTTTAAACCCTGGGCTCAAAAACAGGCTTACCCCCAAAAAGTCCACTTCGCCCTCCAGAGGCTCGTGGGAACGGAGAGATGAGACACGCATTTAAAAAATGGCGGTCGGGGGAGGAAACCCAGAGCCACGATGAGCCGAGCACAACAGGACGCTGCTTCTTCGAGAGCGTCCCATTTCTCTGTCTAGAAACAGTGAGAGCTTGTTTTCTATCAGAGTTCATAAACACTCTGGCTCTGAGGCCATCGGCTCTGCCGGTCGGCGGGATTAACAGCCAGAAATGGAAAAAAGAGATTGGGACAGAGTTATCATTCATTTTGGGTGAGGGGGGTGCGAGATTGCCAAAATGTGTTTTCAAAGCTGGGTGCATGGCAGTCGCCTCAAATGTATAGGTTTTGTTATCAGTAAAGCACAGCCTGCAAACTCCCAGTGTCACTTCCATCTGCAGGGTACAATGGCCCAGAACTGTTACATTTAGAGTTGGCACTTATGAGGTGCTAAAAAATCCCATCTTCAAATATTCACCATATGCTCAATTCACCTTGATTTGAATATTAAAATAATTATCGGTAAAGATGGGTTTTTTTTCAATGTAAACTCTAGTAGTACTGGATGGAGGCACCCAAATCATGCAATGAATGTGTGCGATTAAAATCCTCAACATGACCAAAAGACTAAACTTTGCAAATGCCGTAACATTTGTACTGGGTTCCAAAACCAAAACTACGGGGCACAAACGCTATGTAACATACATGTAAAAGGCCATGTTTGTGATAAAGTATGCAAAATCTTCATTACTGGTGTCGTTTCTAAGTAAGCAGGCCCAAAGTCAAGAATTTTGGGCCACGATGGCTACCAACGGGCCCCTCTGTGACTTTGAATAAGTGGTATCAGTGAGTACCGTTAAACTGCTATGCGCGGTTGTAAACGTCCAGCATCATCAGATCAAAGCCCTGGAGGAAACTTGTCTGGGCAGCGTGCCACCGCCAGACTTTCCCTGCACAAACCACTCCTAGCACCCGACAATGCCTGTTTGGTCACCCAGCATGATACGCAGCGAACACAACAGACTTCTGAGTCCATCGTGGTTCACTTGTTCCATTAGATAGCGGGGAACTCTACACCCTGGAGTGCCTGGTTAGGGGTCTAGCGGTTCCATACTGATCCTGGGTGCGTTTCCTCAGCATGACCTGGATCCACTAAGTCCAATGCAGACTTCAAGCATAGCAGTACATTAGCATCCACAGCCATCAGCTGCACCACGAGACCCAGTGTTCCTCCCATCTCGCTGGTAGTGGCATCTTCCAGGACCACGATGATCCAGTCCGCAGGTAGTGTGAGAAGTCAGAGGGCCCGACATGAGTTAGAGCGGAGAGCATTTGTGTGACTGTCTGGAGAATCCCCTGCCTCGGTGGTTTCCATCTCTATCAGACAGCCGTCAATTGGTGGAATCCCTTGCGGATGACCAGTGCCAGAACATGCCAATTATTGTGTGCCACGTCGTATTCATGCCACCCACGCGGAGGCCCTCCACCCTACTGAGTGACTTTTTTATGGTGCGGAGCTCTAGTCCATGTTTACCCCAACCGCACATTTGTTTCTTTAAACGAAAGAGAGAAACAGGTGCTTTCTGCACATGTTGTTTGATAAAAGCTAACATACCTTTCAGCAGCAAAGAAGCCCCATAATTTCATTCAGAATAGTTTTGTTTTGCCAGGAACGGCATGAGGCCGTAATATTTAAAAAAAAAAAATGACACCGTTGAAAGCTATTTGAGTCGTTCTCCGGGAAATATTTTTAATGAAAACTCCTTCAAAGCATAAAAGCAAGTCTGTTTTTATTTCAGCGAAAGAGTGCCGTTGTTAGTCATGTCTTATTTATACATAAAAGGAAAATGGTGTAACTGCCTTGTAATCTAGGGTGTAGCACGAAGGAAAAATAGCTAAAAACACGAAGTGATTCAATTATGGAATACTGCTGGGAACTGCCAATAAAAGTCAGCAAGCTCGGAAATAGAATAGGCTGCTCCTAATTGCACCGGAGAAGTGGTGTACTGGTTAAGGTGCCGGGCTTGTAACCGCAAGATTGCCAGTTTAAAATCCACCGCGGCTGTGGTGTCCTTGTGCAAGGTACTATATCTGGATTGTTTCAGTAAAGATGCAGCAGTGCAAACACAAAAATCCAAAACTAAGCATGTTTTTAAATTTAAGCACACACACGTGTCCGATTATCAGATGTTCGTGTTGCTGAACATGTCAGCCGACATGCAACTTGAGTTTTGTATTCTCCTTGTATTCTCTGACTGAATACAAACTATCAAAATAATTATTAGCGTACAAACCTGCTACATGAGAGATACAGCCCGTTACCCGAACACTTCCGCTCGCCATACAGGAGACTTGGTCCTGACAACTTCCCAAGCGGCAGACATCTCCAATTAATCTCCTCTAAAACTGCATCTGTCTCCTGTGTAAACAAAAATGAAAATGTCTCGTCACAAGGCCCTGCTTTATTTACATGCAGATAAACGTTTCAGACCGAAATAATTAAGATGCCAGATGGCAGCTCGCACTTTCCTCATAAACACAGTTACTTGCATTTGTTCTCCAACAGGCATCAGTGGAAAAGCGTGTAGAGTCTACCCACTTCAAGGACTTCAAGCGTGTCATCAACAGGCAGATTTTGGCTGATGCTTTAAGGGTGCCACATATATCTTTTTGGCGTTTCAAAAATGATTACATTTAAACTGATGCTGCGTTGCTTTATGATGTATACTCTAACTTACAAACTAATACATAAAAAAAAAGGTTTTAAATTTAAAGGTTTAAAATATAAAGTAGTCACAACTTAAGTGGGTAATTCTTTGAAGGGGAGGGTTTAAAACATTCTGGGATCTGGAGCTTTTCAGACGGGTGTCTCTTTTTTCTGGTACAATTTACCTGCATTTATGAACGACCAAGCTCCACGAGTGCCCACTGGGAACTCCAGTCACAGGAAGTGAGCCCTGTGAATGTGTCGCACAGGAAACCCTTGTCAAATCCCACAGTGCCCGCGGCGATTTTAGTTTCTCGCGCTGACAGACGTCAACCCAAGAGCCGGATATCCCCCGGCAAAAGGACAGAAAATATAATTTTCACCCTCAGTCTAATGACATATCATACTCGATAGCAACTGTATGACAAATCGATGAGGCATCTTATCCGCAGGGGTGATTCTGTTTATTCTATCATCATTCTCTGATTATAAACTAACCAATCACAGCGGATTATTTTTAAAAGCCTGTGTCATTGGTGGTCAAAAAAACTGGGAAGGAGTAAGGATTGCTGTTCACCATCAAGAGGGCATACCACGGCTTGCTGAATCTGGAAAGAACAGTGACTGTAGAAGGGGGCCGGTGTTCAGTGCCTTCAGGGGGTTCAGCGACTGTATTCACTGTAATCACTGTTTACAGGAGTGGAGAAGAGATTACAGTGTAGTCACTGTACAGGAGTGGAGAAGGGATTACAGTGTAGTCACTGTTTACAGGAGGGGAGAAGGGATTACAGTGTAGTCAGAGTACAGGAGGGGAGAAGGGATTACAGTGTAGTCAGTGTACAGGAGGGGAGACGGGATTACAGTGTAGTCAGTGTACAGGAGGGGAGACGAGATTACAGTGTAGTCACTGTACAGGAGGGGAGACGGGATTACAGTGTAGTCACTGTTTACAGGAGTGAAGAAGGGATTACAGTGTAGTCAGTGTACAGGAGGGGAGAAGGGATTACAGTGTAGTCAGTGTACAGGAGGGGAGACGGGATTACAGTGTAGTCACTGTTTACAGGAGTGAAGAAGGGATTACAGTGTAGTAAGTGTACAGGAGGGGAGACGGGATTACAGTGTAGTCAGTGACCACTGTGAGAACTCAAACTTTCTCTAGGAAAAGCAGTCAGAGATATGTTGCAGAGGACAAAGAAGTCACATTCAAGATGCCCATCGTCTGGAAATTATTCAAACACTACTTTCCGACAAAGGAAAAAAAGGGGGCTGTTTTATCAACCCTATAAATTGTCCACCTCACAGGAAAGGGAATCTTCACTGTATGACCAACAGGCCTTTTCATTTTGAAAATTAAACAGTAAATCTGAAATTAATTTCCTAATAAGCCATTACTTTACCAGATTCCCATTCCACCAATTCCACTTTGACAACTTCAGCATGGCGACCCTCTGGGTGCCCAGTGGATGCACTGAGACAACCTTAAGATCATCAATGGTATGTCTTGAGACAGACAACTCTCACGGGACGTACATATTGAAGCAATTCAGCTTCAGCTTTTAAAAGCTTTGTCAAGACATGATAGAGCAATAACATGCATTATTAGAAATGTGTGCAAAAGATTTGTTCCATTTCATTGCTTTTTTATGAGCAATTTCAGACCTTAGATTGCTATCTGAGACTGAGCACTTGCCCCTTGAAAGAGGAATACTTACAGTTAGATACAACCTCTTGGTATACTCTTTTTTTCTAATGGATGTGTGTTTAAAATTTAAACTCTATGGTTGAAATGACATCTATGGACAAAAGCAATTCCCACCCTCAATCCTTATTGGATACATTAACACATATCAGCAGCTGATGTCACGTGTCATGTCTTTTAGAAACAAAGTTCAACATCTTTCTTTTGATTCTCGGCAGACCTGATTTTAGCGTTTTTGATTTTACCCTAATAAAGTGTCTGCCTATATATATATACAACTTGATATATATATATATATATATATTTATTTACACATATAAGACCTCTCTAACAAGCCAATTTTAATTATATTTCAACTCGATCTGTGGTGGTAGCTGGGTAGAATACATTTTTATTAATATGAATTACTACACATATTACACTTACACTGGAGTATTTCAGTCGCCACAATCTTAGAGCACAATCAGTTGCTATTGTCTAATGAATTATTCAGCTGTTTCTTTTTTCCCTCAAAAGGGCCATACCCTAACAATCTAATCCATAATTTACACTATTGATAACAATTAATTCAAAGAGGTCTTAAGGCCAGCACACTTGGCATCTCAGCATTTTTAATTATGTATATTCTTTAACAGTACATGGAGAGCGACAAACCTCAATTTTCTCAACACACAAATGAAAATACATAATTAATCAATCCCCCTTCTCCCGGACTGGGATAAGAGAGAGATGAAGGCTTTTTGTTTGTGCGTGTAAACAGAACTGAGAGCGCACATGAGGATACAAAAGGCCTTTTCTTGGAATATCACCTATTGAATCCTCAATATCAGCCTCTTGATATACAAAATTTTAAAATAGTAACTCCATCTGAAACTGATAAACACATTGGGCAAATGTATCTCGGCTCGCCACTCCCAAATCCTGCCAACGCAGCAGGGTGAGGAAGCACGATTAGCCTGCAATCCAATCACCTTGAAGCCACCCATCTCTAACACGCTGCAGGCTGTACAGTGCGCTTTAGGGGTCCAGCGACATATCTCGAGACGAGAACGGCTCACAGGACGTCACCTTTTTTTAAACACATTCGCCAAGTAGGGACTTCATAAACGGATAGACCTAATTCAGAGCCCTTGCCATCTGTCCCCTCGGCCCACAGCAGCTAGCGAGCAAAACAGCCCATGCTGAAAACAATCAGAGTCGCGCAGCGCAGTGAGCGGAGAGACGCCATACGGCAGCCTGTGCCTTTTCAGCCGGGGTTCTTAGCCGGAGCAGGTGTAAATGGCTCGCGGGTAACAGATGGTTTCGGTGAAAAGGGTATATGGTGTGGCCGTCTCCAGCGCGGAGAACTAATCGTGTCGATTTCAGCCGCTGTGAATTATTCACCAGTGCTTGTGCCGTGACCTACGCTTCCCTGCTTCCAGTGTCGTCAACCGACAACTCACAAACTATTTACATAATCGCATCGAGGGCCGACGCGTGTACACCATTTACAACACAGCCATAAGACATAATCGCGTTATTCCATTCGAGTAATTCGGTACTGAAGGCAAGTGTCCCTGAGAAGTACACCCCAGGTCCCAGGGCTGTTAAAACCTTTTCAAGACCCGTAACACAGACTATCTCACTATTTGAGTTCTCATACGTTGACACAATTTGAGTCAGATTCTAAGGACGAACTAAATGACTCAGAAATGAACGACAGCTTTTTGGACTCAAATGGTCAAACTCACGATCACAGAAAAACAAGTTTCTGCCCCTTCACCTTAAACAAAGCGTGAGCTGGCTTTCTTTGAACATCTAAACGCTAATAAGCCAGAGATGACACCGATGATTCCAACGTTTGTTCGAGCGTCGAACACGCTCAAACAAAACGCAACGCAGTTTCTTTCCCCATCTGGCGAGGCGAGTCTGATTTTAGCAAACATTACTGAACATCATCTGTCCTTTTTATTAGCTTTTTAATAGCAATATTTTTCAAAAATATTGTATTAAGTTGGCCAGCTGTGAAGACAAGATTGCTTGACATTACCTGAACAATTTCTCACGCAAAAAAAAAAAAGCCATAAATATTTTACATTTTTTGAGCAGTAACATTTTGCAAAGAGCTTGATGTGAAGAATCTTGCCTGTGTAGCCTAAATAGCTCTGTATGTAGCAGAGTTCCATGGTGTGTATGTAGCAGAGTTCCATGGTGTGTATGTAGTGGAGCTCCATGGTATGTATGTAGCGGAGTTACATGGTATGTATGTAGCGGAGTTACATGGTATGTATGTGGCGGAATTCCATGGTATGTCGAGAGTCTTTAGCTCAACAAGCAAATTGGTTATCTTGTTCCTCGCATGGAGTGGTAAAGGGACCCAGGTTCGATTCACAATCATGGGTGTGCTGCACCTGTTATTACATTTCTCTATTTCTCCTTTCCTGAAAAAAAAAAATGTTTAGTCCTGGTCTCTAAAGATACATCAGAAGTTTATGGCCCTGGAGTCGGCCGTCCACAGCAGCCACGTAGCGGTGGAATATTCATTGGGGATCGCCCATCTGGATTTCCGGGGGGGTAAGCTGTTTGTATCATGACTTCCCCCAAAGCATTTCAACCCATTGTTGGAAGTCATTGCATGCTGCAATCAAAATGCACAATTACACAGTAAGGAGGGACAGGGAAGCACTTTTCCAAAACAGAAAACAGAAACTGAATAAAATCAAATTATTTATTTTTTTTGGCCCCGGGCAAGATCTCTTCCATAAGCGTATTTGAAATTATCCGATGCACAGAGGTGCCATTAATCAGCCGGGGACGGCGGCGCACGCCATTTGAGGATCAATGGTGCACTTACAGGAGAGGAGGACGTTTTCTGAGTGCAGAAAAGACGGAAAAGTTATTCACAAATGGACGTCGTGAGTAAATGGGAAGTGGCAAGGAACTAACCCACGGGCCATGAAAGGCAACGTGGGAAGAAAAAGGGTCGCGGTCTCCCCAGATTGGCACCGGAGAAAAAGCTTGTGAGACCTCATTAGAGGAACATGCAATAACATCGCAGTGATGACTGCACTGGGGTTTGGCAAGCACATGCCCTCATGCATGGTAATCTATACATACAAAAAGCAATCAAGCCAGAATGTGATGGCCACGACCCTTCAATGCCTGCTCATCATTACCCCGACTGAACACGAGTGCCTTTTCCTGTCCTGATTAACTTCATACAGGCTTACAGTGTAATTAAGCAAGACTGGCAAACATTTTCACCATCTTTTTTTTTTTTTTGTATATCGGCAGATGTGAGGATAAATGCCTGGGTTAGCATGGACACGTTGTCTATTTGAAAGAGCCCGTGATTAGTCAAAACAAATTCCAGTAATTTTAAGCAGTTGTCTTTAAGAATGCCCAGATATCAGTGCATATTTACAGTCACTGAGTTTAAAGTGTTTTTTTCTTTTGGGTTTTTTTTTCACCCTGTGGATCTTTGTAGGAAATATAAAAAATTCCAGCATTGGCTTTGCCCATGATACTAAATTACCTGCCCTATTGTTACCTGTGTTGTTACCAAAAACGTCTTCCTCGTGTCAGCACCGTAGGTTGTCAAACACATCATAGACAAAACAAACTGCATAATAATAAACCATGTCAGATCAAGGAGCAGGCAATGGCGCCCCTGTTGACTGTGTGACCAAGTGGCTTCTGAAGAAAAGACTGAAGACTTAATCTTACCAGCAAGTAAGGATGGTGTTGGGACATTAATAAAATATCAAATATGTGCAGTCCCTAACCAAGAGAAGGGGCTGACGAAGAATAGCACATGATGTGGTTGAAATGTTAAGTGTTTGGGCGACTCCCAAATAAAAGTAGAGCCATTAAACAGGGGATTTTGCACTAATAAAACACAGAACCACGCGACCATCCCTGGGAGGGTAAAGCTGTAGGCCGAGCATCCAGTAGGGACTGAGTTCAATATCCCCGCCTCCTCCTTAGCGCTACCCAAGGGGTTCCCTCCAGGGGGTTTTAATCAGCACTTCAGCTACATGTTGATTAATGGCAAAGCCAATGTGCTGACTGTGCTCTCCACAACCTTTCTCATAAATATTTTGGGTGAACTCAAAATATTTTCAACTCTTTGGGTCTCGCTGGTCAAATGTGATTCCTCTCTTCATCTACCCTTTTGTTCTGTGGATGGGAAGTCATTTGATGTTGATATTATTAGGCAGACTGTTGGGAGTGGAGCATGATTTGGTAATTTGGCAGGCAGGACTTGGATCCTTACTAGCTGTAAGCACTGACAGGTTGGAGGCACTGTTTGGGATGGGGAGGGCTACTATGTGTAGTTCTTGGTCAAGAACAGGCCTACGTGTTTAGCCTACTATGTGTAGTTCTTGGTCAAGAACAGGC
>JAOYSI010005606.1:29010-45471 GCA_025775065.1 Hiodon alosoides
ACTAACTGGGATCTTGAGAATGTCCTGCACTGAACACTAACCATGATCCCTGACAATGTCCTGCACTGAACACTAACTGGGATCTTGAGAATGTCCTGCACCCAGCAAAAACCCTAACTGAGATCCTGAGAATGTCCTTCACTCAAAACTAACCCTAATAGGGATCTTGAGAATGTCCTGCAATCAGCACTAACCCTAACTGGGATGCTGAGAATGTCCTGCACTCAACACTAGCAGGGATCTTGAGAATGTCCTGCATTTAACAATTTCCCAAAACTAACCTTAAATGGGATCCCAAGAATGTAAGTGATGGGCAGCTCACACACACATTAACACCCACATACAACCTCATGTCCTTTATTTAAACCTTTATTTTCCTTTCAACACGTTATTATTCAATAGCACCATCCACCTCACTCCACATAAATAACACGTTTCTTAAACCATGATAACTAAATTGGCATATTATACTGAGCTCTTTCCATCCAACCCCTATATAGTTACCTCCTTGATGCCCATTCGCGGCTGCAGCATGGCCGCCGTGTTGACGTAAAGGCGGTCCAGCTGGAACTAGAGAGCTTAAAACTGGTTCCACACAGGGCAGGATTATACCACATTGTCTCTAATATGTGGGGGAATCCATATTTATGAGTGTCTCTTATCTTTAAATAACCAGTAAATGTATCCTAATTTCATAATACTACGAATTGTAAATAATGAGGAAAAGTACTAAATTATAAAAGGATAGTTGGTTCCACAGGGATGTAGCAACTTCACCCTCTTGGCCTAAGAGTGATACTGGCTAGCTCTACGCATGGGCATATCCTACCATTTTTGACCTCTTGCTGTAGGATAGCTTATGGTTATTGATGCCTGTAGGATTTTATTTCCACCATGCCAGTATATTTACTTAATTATTTTGCACCCGGCTTCAGCTGTCCTTGTGTCGAATTGGTCATCACTTACAAAACCCTGCACTCAACACTTTCTCAACACTAACACTAACCGGGGATCCTGAAAACGCCCTGTACTCAACACTTTCTCAACACTAACACTAACCGGGATCCTGACAACGCCCTGCACTCAACACTTTCTCAACCCTAACACTAACCAGGATCCTGACAACGCCCTGCACTCAACACTTTCTCAACCCTAATACTAACTGGGATCCTGACAACGCCCTACACTCAACACCTTCTCAACACTAACACTAACCTGGATCCTGACAATGCCCTGCACTCAACACTTTTTCAACACTAACACTAACTGGGATCCTGACAACGCCCTGCACTCAACACCTTCTCAACCCTAACACTAACCTGGATCCTGACAATACCCTGCACTCAACACTTTCTCAACACTAACACTAACCGGGATCCTGACAATGTCTCTCAACACTAACCTGTTTCCTGCTGCTGGAGTCTGGCGAAGGGTGAAAATCCAGTGGGATTTAAACAGTAAGAGGGGGGTTAGTTTTGAGAATAGCAGCTGCCATTGTGCACATATTCAGCTTCATAATTTGAAAGGCTGAGCATGGGCCCCTCATTAAAATCTTCATTAAAGCCCTCTGTCTGAGCTCCACAGAGAAATGAGAGATGGAAAAAGGAAGAAGCCGCACATTTACAAACTTATTGGATCTAACTGTATGAGACGCCAAATGTCAATTAACCAAGGGGTGAACGTGATGGCGCCTCTCCCAGTCTCACTACATCGGGAAATTAGCAGAAAGTGTGACATTTGCTTGGTCTAATGTAAACTAATAAGCTGGGAGCAATGGCTGACATTTGCTAAGGATCCTTACCCCAAAAGGTTTTGTCAAAAATCAACCATCACAAGTTTAGAGCAGGCAGGAAAATGAAATCTGGTGTTCCTGAGGATGTTGGGTTAGGGTTAGGGCTGTACAGTTATTTACATGTGGTTGTGGTTAAAGGGCCATTCCTGTGCCAAGCCCCTCTGTCGGCTGGAGGAAAAGTAGAGCCTAGCCCCTCTGTCGGCTGGAGGAAAAGTAGAGCCTAGCCCCTCTGTCAGCTGGAGGAAAAGTGAGGCCAAGACCCTCTGTCGGCTGGAGGAAAAGTGAGGCCAAGACCCTCTGTCGGCTGGAGGAAAAGTAGGGGCAAGACCCTCGGCTCAAGTCCTCACTTATCATAGCTTAATTTTATGCATTGGTTAATAATGAACCATAAATTTCATTTTTTGTAATCACTGTGAAAGTCTTGGTGGCTAAGCACTGGCTTGCTCCACTGAACTTTTCGTGCCAATGCATGTAAATATGTGTTCTTCTATTTCACCCTCTTCCCACATAACAGTTAGCACTGCAAAATAAGAGTTGAAAAGTGATTTCACGCTACTACAGTTACAGGAATACGCGTCAAACCAGGTAAACATGATGAATTTTAATGAAGTGCAACCAAACTCCACTGTCATCATGAAAAGTTAATTATCACTTCATTTCTGACTGCCAGAGGAAAACGGGAGAGCGGGGATGAGTTCCCCAATTCTCTTTAACAGCCTGCAATATCTGTCCTGGTCCTCAGCCTCCCCTGCGCAGCGACGTCCCGATTCCTCTCAGGGAGCATTTTCTCTCAAAGGTCCACTCTCCGCCTATGGAGTCCTCTGAAATTACACACCTACGGAGCTCAGACTGGACCAACCCGATGGCTCGGCGCCAAGGGTAAGATATGCTAATGTGATGGAGAGCACCCGACCCATGCATCTGCTATCCGCTGCTAATTACACGTCTCTGGGGCTAGTCACAAACTTTTAATTCCACCCGGCCACCATGCCACGTAGCGCAACTGCGGCCGTGCGGGAGGAAGAAAAATTGAAAGGAAGCCAAGAGCGAAAAAAGGAAGCGGTGCAGAGGGGGCGCGGCCTTGCGATTTCAGCGCTCATCAGCAGGGCTACCGGATAATCCTGCACGTTTTTTTTGCCTCCATTAGCCACCACCTGTCGCTGAAGTGGATTGTGTGGAGGTGATGTCCGCACAAAAGCCCACTTGCTCCCTGTCATTTAGTTGGGAAGCATTGTGTCAGCAGGACAGACTAACCGTATGAATGTGAGTCATCTTCTTACTGCAGTTTTTGGTTAGTACTCTTCTTCAGTTACTCTGCAAATTTTTAAATACCGTAACTTCACTGTGGTTGGTAATTGCCTTGATTTTAAGAGTTTGTCATGACTGGTGACAAGTCAAGTCGAGCATGGTCTATCACAAGTCAGGTCTATCCAGTCGAGTATGCCTAAACTAACTGACATACATCAAATACGTCATGTTACCATAAAATGAATGTCGTCCTTTATGGCAGGGTTACATTGGAAAGTGAAAGAGTGAAAATCAGCTGTCACAGAATGACATGATAGTCTCTGTCAAGCGTTAAGTCATGCTTATGTGTTACGTAGCCTTTGTGAAGGTACATGTCACTGTTCATTTTATAATTGTATTTAAGCATTTCAAGGTTAAAAAAATAATTAATTAATTAATGATAAAATCGAAACTAAAGAAACAAAAAGAAAAGGCATCTCTGTTTACTGCAAAGAGCATGGGTGTGCCCTGAGTTATGATTGAACACTTCTCAGTATAGCATGCTTAATTACCTCTGCGTTGGAGAAGAGCTTGTTAAGAAAGAGCATAACAAATGAGGGAGGGGGTGGAAACATTTCCTAGACGATGCCAATTAATCAAAGTTATTGGCTGTCTTCCGCTTTTAACTTCTACATGACATGGAGATGCTTCTTTCCGGGATCAATTATGTTTTCCAGAAACCATACAGGCAAATCGATACCAGAAAAGGATAGGATTTTTGTTTCAAATTACTGCAATTCAAATAAGTGCGTGTGCATTCCTGGTCGCACAGAGATATTAAATTCACCCTCAGAAAAAAACCATCCAGCTAGCAACATGTGTGACACTACTGACTGCCCTATGACAGTGGCTGATCTCTGGGAAAGGTACAGATCCACAGTGACCAATCAGAATGAATATGTTACATCGTCTCTTCTCAAAAAGTGTCACTACGCTGTGTTCAAATATCTAATATAATTACTAACAACAACAACAATGATGATGATAATCACGATAACACAAATATATTCAGTACATACTGTATTGATAGATGAAAAAAAGGAAACACAGGGAAATGTAAATTAGAACCCCCAACCTGCGACCACCTGCACCTGCATCCACCTGCATCCACCTGCACCTGCATCCACCTGCACCTGCGTCCACCTGCACCTGCGTCCACCTGTACCTGCGACCACCTGCACCTGCGACCACCTGCATCCACCTGCACCTGCGACCACCTGCATCCACCTGCACCTGCGACCACCTGCACCTGCATCCACCTGCACCTGCGACCACCTGCACCTGCATCCACCTGCACCTGCATCCACCTGCACCTGCGACCACCTGCACCTGCATCCACCTGTAACCTGCGACCACTGCAGGATGATATGTACTGAAACGTGGTCAACAGGGGCCTGGAACTTCAGAAATCTAGCACATCTCTTAGACATTGAATTCTACCGACTAGATGGATATATAAATCGGTGTCGCTAACACCTCTACAGGATGTCCTGAAACTAAAGAGTGCATGCGCCCTAACTCGGGTTGGCCTTCGGCATCCCCAATGCGCCATGAGAGGCAGGTGATCTCTTGGAACGGAGGATATTCAATGCATCAGTTATTCCGCGAGTGAACGCACTCAAAGTCACATCTAATCTGCACTGTGGAACGGCAAGAACCAGGGACTCAGGATAGGGGGCAGGAAAGAGGTCACGTGAGCCCCAATCCAGCTGCTTATGTGTACCTCCCTAAATCACCCATGTAAGGGATTGGAGACACCTGTTAAGCTCAGAATTAAATTTGAATTTGATTCAGGAGATGTTAAATGTTATTGTAAATTAGTGTAACTGAACTAAGGATACATATTAGTCCCTAGTTTTGGTGTCGTATTGGGTTGGTCCAGTGGGCGGCGGCCTTTACACAGTACCCAGAACACCCAGTTACCCACAACTGTAAATAAGTTATACATTAACAGCTTCGATACCACTATGTATTTTTGATCAGTGAATAAGCGCTGATAATCTAAAATAAAAAGAATGTTTCATTCCGAGCCAACAAATGAGAATAGCTCAAAAAATAAATCTATGGATTGTAACCAGGGCAGAGCCTAGTCAAAACCGCCTAACAAAGTCTCCTACAAACCACATGCAACATTCCGAGTCAGGAATAAACCTTGGATGAGGCAGCTTCTCTCCTGCAGATCCCTGGGGATATCACCCTCTTCAGCACAGAGTGAGCGTCGCGGGGTAAATTCTAACTGTGCGAGCCCCCAGAGGACGCGGGCTGGCGGGCTGGCCCCTTGGTGCCGCCATGTGACAGGCGTCTGAGCAGCTGGAGGAACAGATATCCGAGCGTCGGGTGGGCAGCGCGCCACCTGACTCCCACCCTGGAGAGAACAAAAGGAACCGCTTGTCCAGCACATCTCACGCCTCCAGCTCTCAGGCCGACGTGTTAATCGGGCCGCTCCTCCAAAGACAAATGTTATCAGGTGCTTCTCCTTTCCTCTGTTTGAAGGGAACTGAGTGGCTCTGTCACTTCTGATTTCTCTGAGTTCATTCACTCCCGACAATTCACTCCGACCTGTTTGTGTTCATGTTGCACCAGCAGAAAATGCTAAATGATGTTAACTTCATAGAAAGTCCAATCAAACCCTACATCCAGATTTATCCCAACCCCTATCTTAGGTAACAGAGTGGCTATACATTGGCTTCATGTTTTGTATCTGCAGGTAAACTCTTAGTTGAGCACGTTAATGACTAGCCAGTAAGATTTGTGCTAAAGGCACAGCGCCAGAGGCTCATAACCCCCTTTTAAGACTAACTGTCGGCAAACTTTTCCGCTTCACCCAATGCTGCAGCCCAGAAAGCATTCGATTTACATGCTGGCATTCCGTTTCATTCTCTTTCAATTCCGTTTTCACCTCAATCCACCCTCCGCTATAGCACCATTAGCATTCTTTGAGAGCTATAATTCCTATCTTAAAAAGTGTGTGTAAAGGATGTATTTTGATGGTTATTTTTTTGTCCCTGAATTCCTGGCCCTTCCTCGTGTCTGCGTAGACTGTGTACAGCAAAACAATTTTGACAAAGACAATTTTTAACTGCTCTCATTTTTTCCTCATTTGGCAGTTTCAGATCCTCACGAAGCGAAAATAGCTCAGCCCAAAAGCACATTATTTCTAACTTCTTTTCTCCGGCAGGGTGTAATCACCACGATTACCATATCAATAGCATTGTTTCACATTTCTAAGCTCACCACCACCCCTTTTCCAGGGGACTATGATTGGAACAAATAATGTTGGAAAGTACAATTCTGCTATTAACGCGGCTGTCTGCCCCTGTTCATTCAAACCAAGCTGCCTGACATACCCTTTCAGCAGGACAACCTTTGACAGAAGTGGCGTTTATGGGGTTTAAAAAATATTTCTGGGGGATGTTTTAATATGGTTTGGGTAACAAAGGATTGGCTACAAAGATTCTTAATTAGTAGAACATCGGAGTTACGGTCCAGAAAGATTAATCTTTGCCAAGATCTTTCCAAAGACCATTCAATCCGATAGCTTTTTCTGAAAGTTTGGCTTGCATTTTAACAATTTTTTAGAGCCATGGGCTTGTTTGAGTTCTTCTTAGGCGATGAAGACATAGTTTTGAGACTGACTGACTGACTGTAGAAGTTAAACCTTGGCAGAAGAAGGGGAATGCGGAGAAAACATTGCGACTGACCATTCATATTTTCTGCAGTGATTTTACTGTTCATGGAGATCAAAGGTCAAAAATGCAATTTCAGTCGTTTAGGATGGTTAAGCTCAAATAGCCTATCTACATAGGAGATGACTGGAGATGAGTACCTGAGGTAAGAATGTTAAACGAATTACAAACTACATCGATGAATGTTCTGGCATACAGTGGCACAAAAAAACAAACTCTACATTCACAGAAAATCCTTAGCCAACAACTCGATAAGAAAAAACGGCCTGTGATGGGTCTGGTTTGAGTGTAAGCCTAGATATACGTTTTGTTTAGCACGTGTTCAGCTACCACCTGTGTCGTTGTAGAGGACAGTAACTCAGTCAAGTCACTGAGGTCTTTAATAGCAGAGGTAGGTTGGTTAGAGTGCTTAACTAACTAGAACCTGCTTCATCATGAGGGCTCTAAAGCGGGCTGTTAATTCTAACTGCTCCGTCGTCATGTGACTCGTGGCAGTTTCTGGGCCCCCATCTTTTACGTGCAGCCGTGCAACAGTTCACACATCCACTTCGCCTTAAAGCTACAATGTTGCAAAGGTTACTACCACTTTCCTTCCACCAGATCCAAAAGATGTCGCTTCAAAAAGTAGCGAGAACACTGACAAATGCGACAGAGTGTGACTGGCGGTGTAGAATATTGTTCCAATATGTGACATTGGCTGGGGCATTCACGCAGCAACTGCTGGCTTAATCAAGCAGAAAAGCTGAAAATAAAGCCATTACTGGGTACTGCTTCCCATTCACTGTGGGAGTAAATCTGAAAATGCTCTTACCGACCAACCAACGCGCCGGGAGGGGCCACATCAATAAGCAAACACACACAGTAAATCTATGGCTTTATAGCTTCTCTAATTTCAATGCATATCCTCAATGTAATAAGAACCTGAGAATGAACAGAAGAAAATTGCATTTCCATTGATCAGATACTTAACAGTGGTGGTCAGAAAACAGTCAAACGAGAGAGTTTCTTCCATTTCAAAGCCCGTGGCTCTTTTCTTTAGTCTAATGGTTCGCACCTTCGTCAAGTGTGGCGAAGCCGCCTTTGAGTCAACGTAATCACTTCTGTGTTGTTAAACGCACACGCACAAACACACACACACACACACACACATATACACACAGTCACACTTGTGTGCAGACTCATGCATGCACACACACACACACAAACAGATTCACAATCTCACACACACACACACAGTCACACACGTGTGCAGACTCATGCATGCACACACACACACACACACATACACACACACACACACACACACACACACACACACACAAACAGACTCACAATCTCACACACAAACACACACGTTTGCATTAATGCATTTCCTGGACCACAGGTTTTTGGTAGTTCTGACGATGACGGCACGGTAACCAGGTGAGGTTTAAAGTTCAAACCGCCTGAAGGGCACGCCTGTTGTACTTTACTTAAACTGCATCAATGAAGAATTCTGTCTCCATTAAATGTATAATTATAAGCTATGTAGGTCTCCCTTGGTAAGACTGTTTGCCAAGCAGATAATGTAGGTTTCACATTATTACATAGCTGTCAAAAAGCATTACGAGAGCGCCCCCATCATCGTGTCCTTTGTAGGACAGAGTCGACTGTTAAATGTTATCTCGCTGTTAAACCTGAAATACGGTTATGTTCACTGCAGCTCCGCCAGTTTAATCACTCCTCGTCAAGCTCCTCGCAGTTGCCATGGACCGCGCAACAGCGCTGTACTGTCTTTCTGGTTGATTCTCTTTTTGTGTAGACAGTTGGCTACCTTACTTTGCTACCTTCTGTCACTGTGTATAGCGGTTAGACACATGTAGACGTGTTCCCATGTCCCAGTCAGAGGTGACCGCTGAGCCATATTAAACGCACACACACAGCCATGCACGCACACACCCCCCCAGCCATGCACGCACTCATAGAAATAGTCATTGTAGTACTAATAAAGACTGCTTTCCAGTTTCTTTACAACACTGCTAAAATAATGTGAATGTTGACATGCACATGCACTGGCCGGTTTATTAGGTACACTGGCCCGTACACGAGAATGGATTGCTCCTAGAGACATTGAGGCATTCAGTTACTGTTCGATTGACTCAGAATGGTTCCAGGAATATGACAGAGAGTTCAGTTTACTACCTGTGTCAGTCCCCAGACCTCAACCCAATAGAGCATCTTTGTGATGAGATGCAACGGGCTGTTACACACAGAAAGTGTGTGATCAGGTCAGCACGGACCACCATCCCTGCAGAACGTTTCCGTCACCTTGTAGAATCCATACCCTCAGCATGTCAGGCAGTCCCACCCAGTACCAGATGGGTGTGCTTTAAAAATTGATCATGAATGAATGTTGATGGTGTCTTGTTTTACCCATTGACTCTGGAGAGTCAACACAGTCAACAAGTTAATAAAGTAAATATGCTGCTACTTCTGTATGTCAGATTTTCTCCTCCTGTGTGCAATATAAAACAGCTTACAGATGTACCGAGCTGATAATTCTCCTCCCTAAAGCAATGCTAGACTGTGATTTACTCAATTAAAACTCAGAGAGAGAAAGAGAGAGAGAGAGAATAGAGTTTTATAGCTGTCTGGTAAGCATAAAACCAGTGTTTGTACACCCTTATATATGTTTTCTTTTCATCTCCCGTTTATACCGTGCATAGAGACCAAAATGCAGAATCCATCATTGAACAGCCAGTAAATGAATGTTCCTGCCACAAGTGTTGCTTGTTCAGCATAACTGGAGACTGAACATATGACCTTGGCTTTGGCCTCCCTTGGTTAAGCGCCATGCGGAAAATGCACCGTTCTTGTTTCTGAAGCACAGAGTACAAAGGGTGCCCGACTGGAATTGAAAAACAGACTTTAAGTGGGAGTACATTTTATTCCTCGCTGTTGTGATTTTATGCATTTCATATTGTTATATATATCCATTATACATTGGCATACCCACAGTGATTATAATCTTAAATCCACTAATACAATGCCTGAACTGTCAAATTTGAGTTAATTTATGTGCCAGGAAGCTCAGCGTGAAGTGTGTCAAATTAAATACGGCCACGAGCCAGAATTGTTATTGACCGGGGACACAGAATCATTGAGCTCATATTTTTCCTAAAGTGGGACACAGAGCATAGTACAATATAACACTGTACAGAGCTTCTGCTCTGCCTGTCCCCAGCCAGATTTATGTACCTGTCCAAAAAACAGCTTTGTTTTGTTATGGAAATGTTTGAGTGCTTGTACACCCCTAACATTAACAACATCGATATCCCTACAAACCTCTACTGCAGTTTTAAAAAGCAGGAGAAATGAGAAGTCTTACGACAATGTCCCATGCCCAGCACCTGTCTGAACTGGGTGGATGGAAGTAGACATCATACACAATGTCATAATTCAGTACATGGGTACAGGAAAGGTGACAGGCCTCTCACAGTGGGCACACCCGAGGGACGGCCGACTAATTAAGTACAGTGCAGGGATACCCAACTCTCTGTGGCTGCCACTGCCCCAGTAGAAAACAAACCCACAGCTAACGCACCCACAGCTAAACATACCCACAGCTAAACATTCCCACAACTAACGCACCCACAGCTAAACATACCCACAGCTAAACATTCCCACAGCTAAACATTTCCACAGGTAAACATACCCACAGCTTACGCACCCACAACTAAACACACCCACAGCTAAACATACCCACAGCTAAACACACCCACAACTAAACATACCCATAGCTAAACAAACCCACAGCTAAACATACCCACAGCTAAACACACCCACAGCTAAACATACCCACAGCTAAACACACCCACAGCTTAACACACCCACCGCTACACACACCTGCATTGTCTCCACATGACCCTTAAGTTTTTCTGTGTTGTTATTCCAACAGTGGAAAGGACAGAAATATAAAGAAATGTAACCCACACTGCAGTTTATTTTTTTAAATAAAAATCTATGACAATTAAAAGGGAATAAACTGATGCAATGTCTCCCTATATTTTTATATGAACACTAACATTATTTCCAAGAACCTCTTAATCTCTCTGCTAAACATTTATACATGTCAAACCAAGCATATAGTAACTTAATGAATCAGAAAGGCTCTTTTGGGTGGCTTGTTTTAATATTTGACTAAATTTACCGAAGTAAATTACAGAAAAGTAATTTAAAAATCATTTTTATGGCCAGTTTGAGAGACAACAAGTAATGGATGAGAACCGTGTATAGAAATGCCATTTCATTTCTAACGCCATTACACGCTCTCCAACGCAATTTCTTCCCGTGACACTTAAACTTAGAATTAAAATTAGAAACCACCTTGACTGACCTTGAAATAACCAGGAAAGTTTCGGTGAGGAACTTCAGTTCATAGCCGACTCATCAGCTTTCTGTATTCAAGACAGTGTAATTGACGGCGTGACTGCTTAAGCAGAAAGTGACAACGCTTCGTTATTGTCTACAATTTATTAAAGACGTATGAGAATGTGTGAAGACGTTTCCTCCAGAGCTAAACGTTTACCTCTTGACTAATTTAGTCAACTCAGAAAACTGCCGATACGACATTCGTAGTTTTGCACATTCTCTCAAAATTGGATTAAGATTTAAAAATATAATTCTGCCCAAATCCAGAAATGGCACGTTTCTAATTATCTGAATTACAGCATCACCCGATAATCTATGTTATAAACACACAGACACGGGCAAGTTTCTCTTTTCGAAATTAGCGATGTTCGCCGTTCTTAAATATTTATTGTAGCGGTGGCAGTCCTAAATAATCCAGTTCACATTTCCATGGATACCCTGGTGCTGTCCTGTAATTGCCATAGAAGAGCTTCTTCTCAGTTAGGCCTTGTTTTACCCAACCTCACCATGGATCCTCCATCCAATCTAATCAAATGTTTGTCTTGAAATTGAACAGGTAAAATTTACTGAGATGCTAGAAGGTCTCAAGCCTCAGGTCTCTACGGACTTCCTTAAGTAGACCTCTAAAATTAGATGTTTCTTCAGATCAGTTGTTCCTTTCTCACATTCACTCAGCACAGAAGGGAATATAGTTATTCAGACAGTACCATATAATTTGTAATCCCTGAGTGTGCTATGTGTATGATGCTGATGAAAAAATTTTTTCGTTTTCAACGTCAATTCTATTTGCACAGGGGCCAGACTCAATTGTCCAGGATATAGAATCAACAAAATCTAATATGTCTATCCATTTATAAAACCCTGCATCCTACACACAATCTGGTTGTGTTGTCACAGTACATCTTTGGGCCATATGTCCAAGACTATTTTCAAACAAAATATTCCCAAATCCTACCCATAACATACAATATGCAGGGGAACATGTTGTATATAAGACAAAAATAGCAACTCATGTTGCAAAATAGTCAGCAGCAGTTAATATCATTAAGATCTACAGTAGAACAACTTTGACTCCATACAATGGATATTTAATCCACCGTTTGAATATATCACTACACGTAAGAAAATTTGTTTTTACTAAAACATACCCCGAATTAATCCTGTTAAAAATAAAATACAAAAATCCTGTTTACTATGCCTCTCATATGTGTCAAATTTTATACATAAAGACTACTTCTCTCCTTAATTTCATTATAGAAATTGCACTCACATCGGTGAATAAGAAATGGGCAAAAAACAATGCCCTTGCATTGCTATGTCAGTCAGTCATAATTTAGGACTAACACCAGGATGGCAATACAGAATAGTTATTTTCAAAGGCTTCACAGAAAACCGAATATCCGTTCGAAAAAGGTAGGATCCTATCCAAAAAGGTAGGAATATCTCTATTACGGTTAAAGACACATTTTACATATTGTTTTACTTGTCACTAGTTTACAGAGATCAAACAACATAAAAACACAAAGCCTGTCACACTCATAACACATTGATGCTGAAGATGTGACTCTCTGTGATACAAACAAAAAATGATCGCTGTCGGTTGCTTTCAAATCAACTAAAGGTCCAAGTTAACAGAAGGAAATGTCCGTATGTTTTGCGTATTATCAAACGAAGTGTCATGCTAAATTATATCTCTGTTTGCCTATTTCCCATCACTGTCACTTAATTTCCTGTGAGCGCTGCAGCCTGGCAGCTACCAGGCCACTGTAATTGCTCTACAGTTCATAAGGTAGGGACACTCGATCTGAGCCTTGGGCTAATTCCAGGGACCCATGGCCACGGAGAGATTGGCTAGTCGTTACTCCAAACAGACAAGCTGAGTTTCTCCTTGCAGTGTTTTTCTTCAGAGCCACCTGATTTTTACAATGAAAACTTGTCCCATTTCTGCTTTAACTTCCTCAGTTGTCAGAGAGACGTTGTTTATTACTTATAAACTGCTTATTAACTACCCCTTGGTTCTCCAACCCATTTCACAACTCTGGGAGTCAGGTGAGATCAGACGGCATCACCGCTGAATAGGCAGGGCATAGGCATGGACCCCTGATTCTTTTTACAGGGAGCGAAGATGTCTTGCTCCTTTAAAAAAAAAAAAAAAAAAGCAGTCATTTACGCCTCTGGTAATCGATGGGGTCCTTCTGGGAGACGAGTAGCCCAACCTGAGTCATCGACCTCGCACTTGACCTGCCAACCGCCTCGACAGGAGCCCATCTGGATGGAGTGTGTGAGCACCGCCGTTCTGCCGACAGGAGGACAGGCCACTGACACAAGCACCAGCTGTTATGACCTGTGTCAGACAGACAATGCAGGAGAGAGAACTACTCAGCCCCAGCGACATGCATTCCTCACCGCGCTGCTCAGAGGCCCTCCCCGTCAGACGTTGGCAGCCAGCTGGTAAGCTCTTCTGTTACCTGGCACGCTCGTTCTCAAAGCCCCGCCGTGGCTTCCACCCAAATAATCATTTCACTTCATTCTCTGTGGAAATATAGGGAAAAAAAGGGTCCCTGGCAGCATTCATTTAGTCATAACAACACTTCGTCAGCGAGTGGCACAAGCACCTTCCCACGCCTGTCAGTCATGTACACCGAGTGAAGGGGGAAAAAAAATGCCTCTTTTAAAAAAAAAAGTTTCTGAAAAGACTCTTCTCGCTGCTAAACAAAAAAAGGATAAAGTTTCTCTAAAGCACAGATTACATTAATACTCAATATGAGCGGCTCCTGGATCTCCTGTTATCTTCACCCGCTTCAGCCGGCACTATCAGTTCCTCTACCTGAAAATTTACACTGCCTGTAAATGAGGCCTTTAGCCTGGCGGCGTCAACAGGCTATGTCAGTGGCAGCTATGTATCATCTGCAGTGTTGCACCCTGCTGTGGCTGCTGAATAACAATTCCACAGTCTACAGGATTGCAGTCAACGCCAATCAGCCATCTGATCCACCGACTACCGTCACCCCTTCACTTTGGGAGCGTTCCCCATGCTTTTGCCTGGGATGGGCCTGAGGAGTCTTGGGAGTCTTTGGGTATCTTTGGTAGCTGAACCGAACTAACCCAAAAGCCCCTATGACTCAAGACTCTGCCAGCAGTGTTAAGACTCAGCCAATGTCCTAATTGCTCATGTAATACTTCCTCTGTTAAGAATTAATCAAACTGGAGAAATATTAATCTAAGAAAATATTGTATTATGTGTCAGAAAACTAAATTCTTGAGCATTAGCCAATATATTTACAAACAAGTCATAGTAAACTCCACACTGTAAACTACTACTATTCGGCAACCAACACTTACAGAAAGAGAAACATTCCTATTACCTTTGATACTGTTTAATTAACACAGGATACTAAGCAGTAGAAGAGGTTCTCTGACCAGCATTACTGCAAAGTTTACATAAGGATCCGACTTCAGATTAAATGCACAGAAAATTCATATTTGTTCTATAAGGCTGCCTGCAGCATTAGGCCGATAAACACTTTAGGGGATTAGAGCAGAGTTTCTCCATATTGTTGCATAACAGCTCCTGTAACAGGCTCAAACCATCCTGCAATAGGCTTCTGCAACAGACTCAAACCACCCTGAAACAGGTAACAACTCCTGTAACTGACTCAAACTGTCTTGCTACAGGCTCTTGCAACAGCTCCTGTAACAGGCTCAACCGATCTGTTATCAACAGGATGCACTGTGGACAAGATCTGCTACTATTACAGCAATAACAACAAAAAACTTTCATACAAAATGTCAGGTTCTGTTGGGTTATGCATTTGATATCATACATCAAGTTTCATAAACATAACACAATATTTTACGCTAAAATCAAAAGGTTGAAAAAAAAACGAGCAACAGTACAGTTCATATGAGGCTGTTCCATTTTACCCATTTAGAGTTTCATAAAGTTTTATCCATTTATTAGGCTGACCATAAAGTTACATAATACAGGAGTAATTCAGATGGCTTAAGGGTGCCTCAGCAGCCGTCCTGTTGGATCTCGTCTCATACATGTTCAATAGGAAACACAGAGCGTCCACAGCGTACTTGTGAAGGTATCGCTATGCAGGAAACCTGTTGCTCCGCGAATAGCGTTAGCACGTCGCATCTGGGTGAGACGTGACGCTATCCGTCCTGGTTTCTCTTCAGCCACTACAGGTAGAGACGCTTCTGACCCAACCGTAGTACTCAAACCTCCTCTGCAATCTGTCCGCAAAACAGTGAAAGCCAGTAAAAGAATTAAAGAAATGTGCCAAATGCACAAACCAAGGTCATTTCAGATTTATTGAAAATGTGGAGTTTTCAGCTTTCTTCTGCAAACTGAGACTGATCTGGTAATACAGTATACTTTTAATATGCTATTAGTAAAACTCTGAGCGCCCAAAATAAAATTCTGAATTATATCTTTAATAAGTATTTATTTGCAAATATAAATACTATAAATACCCTTGATGGTAGGGATTGAAAAAACCAAAGCGTGGTCCTACAATCAGAAAGAATCTTCTTGCAAAAGGAGATTAAATTATCAGTTGAAATGATTATCTAAAAAAAAACAAATTCAACACAAATGAGGATGAATACAAATTTCTCAAAGAAGCTCTGAGAACCCCAAAAGGGTGAACAGTAAGGAGAGTGGAGTTCTGCACTAATTTGCGTCCATCCTCATTAGCCCTTAAACACAACACTAATGACTGTGTTGAACCGTGTTCATTTCAACACCCCCCCAGTTACATTCGCTTTCATTTCGGTTAACTCTGGACACAATCAAAGGGTAACTCCTGTTGATGTGGACTCTGGGGGTTGCAGACATACGGTGCGCCAGGGAAGACGTGCGGTGCACTTTGCTCTGTAAATACGTTTTATTCACTCAAAACTGGACCAATTTATCAGACTGGACCTTCTTGTAAAAATATAAATAGACTGATTTCTAAAAAGGAATGGATAAATTAATTCTTGGGGTGTTTAAGCATTTGAATGACTTTCTTCCTTACTTACTGATGTACCCGGTTTTTAATGCACAATAACTTAACTTCAATTTCCATACAGGTCTGTTGAGCTAGGTGCTTTAAAATAAGCAAAAAAATCAAATGAATTCTTATGTTAATGTAAAATACGGTAAGAACATATTAACACAAGAAAATATTAATTATTAACAAAAAATGAAATTAAAACACCGAAAGACATCAACACTTCTATAAAAAAAACATATACTGCATATATACACACACACACACACTAGAACTATAGGGG
>JAOYSI010005608.1:0-13426 GCA_025775065.1 Hiodon alosoides
CCTCCCCCCCCTCCTCCCCCCGCCCCCCCTCCCCTCCCCCCCCCGCCCCCCCCCCCCCCCCCCCCCCCCCCCCCCCCCCCGCCCCCCCCGCCCCCCCCGCCCCCCCCCCCCCCCGTTAAAAATTGGTGTTAAAATAAATGATTGTCTAACTCAATCAATCGTCATATTACAACAATAATTACAGGGATCGGGATTTATATTTATACTACATAGTTCTAGTTAATATTTATGTAAAAATAAACTTCCTCATCTATGATATTTGTACCTTGTATTAATTGGAAATTATGCGCTGATAAAGTTATACAATGGTATGGATAGCTGACAAAAAGCACGAATCATGCGCTTATCAGGAAATTAATGTACAAAGTGGAAATACATTGTAACGATTAAGTAATTTACGATAAAACACAGTTATGCACCTTTAGCTGACCAGGTATTAACGAGAATATGTATTTATTTCACATATCTGTGTGTGAACTGCAACTACTACGGGCGGGTCTCCTCTTTAGAAAGGCGCAGCCATGTTAATGTGGATAAAGTCCTTTTTACCTCCATCAAGATGAAAGTGTAGTTGAGTGTTTTTGTGTTGTTGTTATTTTTCAAACAAAACATAATCGGATTACAATCGTAAAACTTTTACATAGATGCTTCCACGTAGATTTTTAATCAATATTAATACACAGCGGCCTACATTTTTTTATTTTACAGTCATGAGAGTAGTTTCGAATGTTAACAAATTTAAACAAATACATCCTAAAGTCAACCACAGAAACTAAGGCTAGTGTAATGTACAACTACGCTAATAACAGGGAGATGCAAAACTTCACGCGTTATGACGCCGTTTCTTCTCCTTTTTTGTCCTTTTTCAGAGCTATTGGGTGTTGACCCGTGCAAAAACTCTTGGTTATCTTCTGAGAGCCGCGCATAGGCTATGGATTGCGAAGTCCAAGTCTGGGGTGAACTTCAGGTCACTGCGTCTAACAAATATGAAAATGTCGCCTCCTGAAGGATACGCCTTGTTGTCTAACAAAGACTGTCAATGTCCAAGATTAATAAGAAACCAAATGGAAACTGTGTCACTTTTCGGTCACTATAAAGTTAAGCAAGAGCACACGGGAAAGCTCCACACGTTTCGCAATACTTCTGAACTTCGTGATGACTACAGGTCTGGCTTTTAGTTAAAGATGACCGACACATTCCTTTAAACTTTGCGTGGTTGAAGCTGATGATTCTCGCGACCCAGATTCTTACTAAAATAATGAAACGAAAGGGATGCAAGGAGATGAAAAAGCGAATTCGATATGCCTGGCAGGCTGAACAAGTGAGAAACTTGGGCAGGGATCGTAGTTCTGCACGCAGATGATATCCTTGTACAAAATTGAGAGGAGGCTGCAGTGTCTGCAGAAAGAAAACCCGGGCATTTTTTCGATAATCCATTTGCAAAAAGGATCCTTGTATAAATAGGCATATCGCAGTTTTCGGCTATTTAAATTTACAGATGGAGAATTTTCAAAAATATTTAAGATTGTTAACTTTAAGTGGCTACAATATTCTGATTATCGAAAATTTAAAACCTGTATTGAAAGACCTTGCATACATAGAGCTGGCCCAGGTTATAATTATTACTATCAACGGTCAACGGTCTGGATTACATACTCATGATAAAGTATAGAACCCCCATGTAATATTACGCAAAATACTTATTACACGGACCACATAACTAGCAATATTATTTTTAATACTACTAATAACGGTTTGTAGGTTGAAGACCCTTTATCAAAACTGAAATTAGGATATTTATTTAATCGCATTCTGCTGTCTTGAATACTGGTTTGTGTATTTATTTTTAGAAGGCTAACACGGCAGAAATTTAGACAGTGTATTTTTTTAGTTTATTTTCTTAACCTTCCTTGAGAAGAGGGACTCTGATTCGATCCATTCCCTTGAGTGAAACTGCGATCTACAAAACCAAATACATCTTTCAGTTTGATCATCTATCTAGTTTAATAAAACTCGCCTATGTGCTATTCATAATGAACTTAAAACCCCTCTAATGCTATGCGGTTTTCCGGTTTATACAAGAATTTTAAAAAATTGCAACAATAATTAGGGGATAATTTTTCAAATGTTTAAACTTAAAATTCGAGAATCTTAAAAATCTTTTGCAATATTGCCCTTTTACAGCAATAAACCCAGAATGCATCATAACTCGGATTTGATGAAAGTGGATTTTATGATTCGCTTGTGTATACTTTAGGCTAAGGGACTGCGTTTTTTAATGGTACGTTACAAGTTTCAGTCCAATTTTCTCTCTTTGTGTTAAAAATTAAAGCAGGTGACCAGACTGTGCCAGCAAATCATTTGTGAAAATATATTTTCCTCACACCCAACTGGAAGGAACCATTTTTTCACATCCAGCTAAAAGGAACCCTTATGTGTATTTTTAAAAATAGCTCCCTCTGCTTTGGAAGGATTTCAAATATTCCCAAATAATCCATTCTCTTTATTGATGGTTATCTTGTCACAAATAACTGCCACCGACAGAAATAAGTCGTGGTTTTAGATATTCCCTATAAATTCCTATCCATATCAACATAGCACCAACCGTTTACACATTTTATGATTTTATTTTATTGATGGATTTAATGTTCAATTTTAATTAGTTATTTTTAAAAAAGCAAGCGTCGTCTGTATGACCAATTTCGTTGTATCACTGCCTGGTTTTCCATTGGTTTGTGTCACCACGACGCCTAAGGAATACTCAACGATTGGCCGGATTTCCCACGTGATCTCCCAACTTTGTACATTTGACAGGGAGTAGGAGGGTTTTGTTGATACCAGAAAAACGACAGCGCGATAAAAATTCGTATTGTTGCACTTCACAAATTAATGACCATGAGTTCATATTTGATAAACTCGAACTACATCGAGCCCTCTTTCCCTCCATGCGAGGACTACCAGCAGAATGGATACATCACCACCCCCTCCGAGTACTATGAACGGCCGAAAGATCCAGGCTTCCCTCATCACGATGAGGCACCATATCCACGACCAAACTACTCGGAACCAAGCTACGACTTCAACAATGTTCCTTCCAATGGACTGGATGACTTTCCTGAAGGGGGTCACGTTCCCCAGAACCACGGTCCTCGGCGGATTCGCAGTGGTGATGGTGGCGTTACAAAGGATTGCAGTCTGTCCGGCGATACATTTCCCCACGCACAGAAAGCTAAAGAGCCCGTGGTCTACCCTTGGATGAAGAAGGTGCACGTTAACACCGGTAAGTTAATGTCACAGTTTATACTGAATCCACCGCCAGTCGTCCACTGAAACGTACGGACGCCCAGTGGCACTACCTCCCTTTTCAGAGAATTTACGAACGCCCAACTGTTAAGGCTGTAATTAAAGTGCCTCGTAAATTTTATTGCAGCCCCCTACTGTCTGGGCCAAGTGCCTATTGTGGCCTTTTTTATCCGAACTATCACTCTCAGTTGAACTAAAATCAGGGCACAATGACCAAACAGCATTGCTAATCGTTTCCGAAGATGGAAATGTGTGTGTTTGCACATTGCGTCACTAAGTAGTAGTTGTGGCTCGGTAAACTGCTAGAAAAACGCCCGGTCTCTACTTGAAACGAAGGAACAGTGTAAACAGCAGTCTCTACTTGAAATGAACGCACAGTATTTGAAATGAACCGCGCAGTATTAACACCTGCTTGCTTTTGCTTGTGTTTAGTTAATCCCGACTATGCCGATGGAGTGCCCAAGAGATCCCGCACTGCTTACACGCGACAGCAGGCTCTAGAGCTAGAGAAAGAATTCCATTTCAATCGTTACCTGACTAGACGTCGACGTGTGGAAATAGCCCACACCATGTGTCTGTCTGAACGTCAGGTAAAGATATGGTTTCAGAACCGGAGGATGAAGTGGAAGAAAGATCACAAACTGCCAAACACTAAGATCCGCTCCTCCAGCTCCTCACCTGGAAGCCAGCAAATCAAAGTGCCCACTCTTCAGCCGCAGCAGCTTGTCCCGACGCCCTGTGCTGCAAGCCTATAGTGTCTGTATGGTGGCCACCACCATACCAAACAGACTGAGAAGGCTAACACAGTGTTTGGGCAAATGCTCAACAGTATTAGATTTATCCCTAAGTGATGGACCATAATCCCACCACCTTCCCTCTGTTATCTTCGTTTCAGTTGTTAGTCGCCTGGAGGATGGCGTTTCAGTATTTTTTTGTCCCAGTATACATGGAAGATACCAGAAGAACTGCATATACAGACAGTTTGGTATCTGTCAGCAAGTTCAGTGGAAACACACAGATGGAGATGTACTCCTGAAAGTGGGCTGCTTATCAGGTTATTGGTTTGTTTTTTTGAGCATCGTAGTTGAATTCATGGTCAGGTGACTGACCCCTGAAAATGAGAATAAATACCTTAGGGGTATGTTTGTGTGTCTGCTCAAGACCAGTGTGTTTTGTCTTTTTGAATACTAGTCTATGCATGCAGGCCTACCTGTGAGTGTATGTTTTTTGTGGAGTGGTGATTCCGACTGTGAACATTTGTGATACTATGTTAAATTGATGGAAGTTATGTGTTGTAGTAAATGTTTTAGTAAAAACAAAAACAAAAAAAAAGCTGTGTTATGTTAAATAAAAAAAAGTTTTCCGTGTACATAGTATTGGAGCTAAAGTGTCTTTTGCCTGGTGAATTAATTTATGCAAATGGTGAAAGTTGTTATGTGTTATTTAGGTTGCAGAGATTACTGTTGCCTCTTAGCTTATGTCCTTTATACATTTTCTATCAATATAGAAAATGTTTGTGTGTGTGTGTGTGTGTGTGTGTATATATATATATATATATACACACACACACACAAGGTCAACAAATATATTACAAGAGAACGGAAAACAGAACAATGCCAAACCCTATATTAGAGCTAGTGTATGTTGAAATGTTGCCACTTGAAAAGTGAATTTTCTATAACTGAATGTTAAGAGAAACTTGAAATTGAACTAAAAAGTAAATGTGGAAAATAGCTAATCATTCGTTATCAGTTACGTGTTTTTGGATCGAAGTATTTAAAGCACTCGTTCTTTAAGAGAGGGATTCATGGCTTTTATGTTACGGCATTCTGTTGTAAGCCATTTTGTAGAACTGATCTCGTTGATTTCGAGTGCCTTAAATTATGTTTTAATTTGTCCTCTACAAGAAAGCCAGACTAGGCAAATTAATTGGACGCAAATGAAAATGAAATAGCGCGCTTATTTATCATGTCCAGCTAATAAAGTTTATTCTGAAAACGTATTTCGTTAATTATGAAACTGTCGTGGTTTGTTTCAAATGTGAGGTTGAATACATTTTAGAACTATCTTCTTCGTGGATACTACTTACCCATGGGTTTGAGCCTGTCATTTCCTGTAGATAGCTTTGTAAATAGTGTTTTAAACGACCAACTTAATTTATATCAATGGCGCTGTTTTGTTCTCAGTATGATAACATGACTCGTATCTCGTTTGGTTTCAAAACAATGACTCCTAAAATGACCTGTTTGGTAAGCTTATATTATTTCCTATGTGAGACAGAACTTCGAAAACTTACGATTTTTTCTCCATACCTGTCCAAGCCACAAATTCGGTGGGTTCATTGAAAGGCCACGGTTTCTGTCCAATTATCGAGTTGGAACGCCCTGTGACCCCTGACCTGTGTGCACAGTGTCCAGACCTCCCGTTTCTTGCGCGTGAATCAATTTATTGTGAGGCATTTCAAAAGCACAGACCTAGGTTTAATGTCAAAAGTTTAACATTTTGGTTGACAAATCACGACCCATTTGACGATAACCAGCGGATGGCTGTGTATTCCGATAATTCAAAAAGGCGGAGTTGCTACGCACAATTTTAATTATTAAATTTACTCACTTTTAGAAGTATGACCATACGGGGGGTGGGAAGGAACTTATCAAAGACACAGAAAAATGTCGTCCATAGCCCCTTGTGTTGAAAATTTAATCTCACTCACGTGACGTATTAAATAATTAATGCCCCTGGTCTGAAATAGATACAAAGTCCCCAGTACTTTCCCTGAATGTGGTCTTCTGCGAATTGGGAATCGACTTTCCTTCTGTGACCACCGGGGATGGAAACGGAAACCGGCATCTTTAGTGTGAGTGGGCTCCCTATCAAATATTTTTTTTAATTAAATTACGTCTCTGCTGTTGCTGTTACCCGAGCTGTCACAACGGGTTTAAAAATTTTGATCTGATTGTGACAGTTACTTCACTAGAAGAGTGCTTGTATTTCGGGCTCTGAGGTAGCGTTGATAATTAAGGTTACTCTTTTTTAAAATGTTACAGGTTGCTTATATCATATTTAGATAACTTTTAACGTTAAAGTACTGCAGTCAATGAAAAATGATTTTTTTTGTGGAAAGTAAATCCTGTTGGAATCGTGGTGGAAGCGTCAAAGGCTATTAGATAAATGGCTATAACATTTCTGTAAATTAATATTTTGAATATTAACTTGTGAGATAAATGTGACTGAAAAAATGGTATCCACAAAAATGCTAAAATGAAATAAATAAATAAATTAAATATATTTTAAATTGAGGTTGTTCCAAAAGTAAATAGATAATGATTGGTGAAGAGGTATCTTAATAACAAGAAATAAACGTACTTGGATTAGCTTTGTGATTGTAATACAAATTGAACAAATTGACAAAAAAAACAACAACAACGTAATAAAAATTGTAACCTTTTAATCTTCCGAAGTACATTAAACCGTTTCCGGAAAAAGCAGAACATCACAAATAGTTTCCTGGTGATTTTAATAAAGGGAAGATATGTAAAGCACTCAAAAAACACACGTTTTGGAATAAAACACTTTTACAAACACCTTAGACTGTTGTAAGAAGTCTTATCATTTAACGTAACAGATGCTAGGACATTTCATTTTTATTTTTAATACTTTTTTTTTTTTGCCATGGCGAATCGGTAAAACAGATAAACCCTGATCTGAAATAGACCAGGGTTTATAAAGAGCTAAACTCTGCTCATTTGCAGTTGGCGGGCGAACGAGAAATGAGAGAAAGGGACATAATAACCGAATCGGTTAAACATTAACAGCATTCTCTGCCCTTGATTGATTTTAAGGACATAAATACTAACTTCTAAACTTAAACGACAAGTTCTAAAACGGTATTATTGTTGTTGTTGTTGACAAGTATGTGTGAATGGAAAAGCTATTTTCTTACCTTAGTCTGGTTTAGCAAGATAACAACATAAAAACAGAAATGTAAATTCTCACGTGACACAAACAATCCGCATCAGATTAATCGATGTCACGTCTGGTTTCGTCGTTGAATGTACCGAAACAGAAATAGCCAAACATAAATCAGTGTTGCAATTCACGAAAAAAAAAAAAAACCTGCCAGAATCACTACAGATACAAAACTAACTGGGGTGTTAAATGTCGCATTAACCCTGGCGATGGTGAATGTATGAGTATTTGTAAGGGCTATCTTCAGCTGAGTGTGGCCGTTACCCTAGCTTCGCTTTTATAGCTCTGAATGTCAACATTGTGGTAAGAATTGTGCAGTCGTTTGGCAGATGTCCAAAGACACAACGGCCACCGTTTGTCTTCACTCTCGTCCGCGCACATTGTGTGAGAGTATAAATCCGACTTCGGCTAGATAACACGGCAAGGCCTGAAGACACACAAGGAACAGCAGCTGATATAACATGTCCTCGGTAAACCGTGCTTTTCTTCGCGTATGTGTTCCTCGTTTACACCGTTAGGTAGGGGTCAAAGTAAACTTCAGGTGTGTCTCTGGGAACTCGACGTCCCGGGACAGCACGGGTTTTCTTTCCGTCCACGAAAAGCGATGTTCAGAGACATTCAACAGACACTGCCGTCCACGTCCAAATTAATAGAAATTATTTTACAAACTCGTAAACATCGTATCGCGGAGCAAGTTCACGACGTAGTTAAACTTCGCCTAAAATTGTCTAAAACCGTGGTTAATTCCAATTAAATTAGACATCCTTTAAATGTATTCTCGAATGAACTTCGTAGCAGGGACAATCATTTAAAAGAACTGGCACGCAATGTGATTCTATTTAAAAAGTTCATACTTCCCCGACTTGCAGTTTGGAAAGACAAAGGCTGTTGAACATGAGTGTGGGAGTGTAATGTGGCCGGTGTCCGGCTCTCGTGATTTATTATCCCAGAAGCTTTCCACACCCGCGTGGTGAGCAGTGAGGCCAACCATGCCATATTGGCGGAAAACAAGCATCAAAACTGATCTTTAAATTAGTAGCATGCGCTTTCCTGCAACATTCCTGCTCTCGAGAAATCCCTCTATGGATCCCCACTTTAAAACCTAGTATCAGTGAAAAGGTGCAATGTTCACACCGATGCAATTTTTGACCCGTTTCCCTATTAGAATAATATTGTTATTCCTGGCATTGTATTGTGTTTTACCCTTTAATGCACATCATATTTATTGAATTTTAACGGAGGCGACAGGAGAAATATAGTATTGGTCTTGTTGCTTCTTGCAAATATGAGTTGTCAGGTAACCTCTAGATCTTGTTTTCTCTAACCGAATCTGAGGTTTCGTTGCAAACCTATAATTTGCAGCATCACTCAACCAGTTATAGGAAATGCGTAAGCGAAGCTCGTGTGGAGGGTCACCGCAGTCTGCGGGGAAAATTGCCCTCGGTTTCAGCTCTTTTCAGGCAGCTCTCCACACCGCGCTCCACTGACACTAACCCCACTCGCCACAGCGGAGTCCACTTTGCGTTTCGTCAGGTAATTATAAGACCTTTGATTTTATTTGACTGCAAGGGATATAGTGCGTGGGAGGGGGAGCGCGCACAATGGCCCTATAAAAAAAAGCGTCGAAGTGTTGAATGATCATCACACCACCCATTAAGAGCTACCTCGCGGAAAAGACTTCTCGGATCGAAGAAATCGTGGCACCGCTGTGCTAAACATTTCCCGCAACTGATGCCACTATATTGTCCCCGCAATAAACCACGACGTTAGTTAAATCCCGTTTGATTTAGATCACGGAAGACAAATGCTGGCCGGCTGATGTTTGACTTGCAATTGGTCTTTTTCATTGAAGTCATTAAATTCCATTTGAATTCAATGAAGTTTCTTGCCCAAGTATAGCTGAAGTAGTGTATTTTGGAGACAATGAACAGTCCTTTAATCATTCACAGAATCAAATAAAAGGATTTAAGTTGACGTAGCACCACGTGGGCGAACGCATTATACGGCGCATTATTGTGCCACGGAGAGTGGAAACCCGGTCTGGCCATACGATGCTGATTACGCGTCCCCACATTTTGTTGGGAGTCAGGTCTTCATAGACTTTTACTTGAGAGAGGCTCGTTTTGTGGACGACATACCACTCTCACGGATGGATATGTTTTTTCCAAGCGGAGAGCGAAAGAGCCGGTGCATTGGAGGATGGATTTTATTTTAAGGTATTTCCGTTGATTGTTCATTACTGTCGTGAGTTATCGTTCTTCAAGGCAAAGGTCAGTAAAAAGCCTCAGTTCTGACAGAAAAACATACAAAATACACATCCAAAATCTGCTATGGACCCAGAAGCACTATACACATGTCTGAAGCGAATATTTGTTTAGTAAAATTGTAGCTACTATTTTTTTTTTTTTTTACAAGGTATTTTCCCTAGCTCATAAATGTTTCCTTAAATGCACATGAAACGAAATGACAGTACTCGCACCCGGATTCTTACACCGATGTTAATCATTATATTTTTCTAAACGTATCTGTATTTGCCGTTTCCATTTAAAAAATCCAGTCTCCACGTTTCATTAGTGGTATTTTAATCTCTTTTTAATAAGTATTGTTGGCAGCGGTTACCCACAATGCTTCATATAGGTAGCTGGCCCACGTCGGAGCAGAAAGTAACCGTTTACTGCCTACAGTAAATAGGTTTCGGAGAAATATATTTACTAGTGTCTTAATGTGTCGAGTGCATTCTCAATATAATGAACCAGTCATGTGCAGTACACTGGTGTGCACAGGTTAGAACAAATGAAATAATACAACCCCAAAAAGATGGGGGAAAAAGAAAGCGTTGGGTTGTAAGCTCCGTCAGGAAAATGAGGATATAATGTAATACAGAGTGCCATCCAGGAACGGCTCGGCCGAGTGGAGGTCACGGCGCTCGCCCGTGATTTATGTCTCTGAAGCTTGGAACAGCCGCAGTCTCTAGATCTGCTCAAACAGCCGAATAATGACTTTTCGATCCGCATTAAATCTCTAAACACACAATGTTGTTACAATAATAATAATAATAATAATAATAATAATAATAATAATAATAATAATAATAATAATAATAACAAACGATTATTATTTTTGTTATTGGAATGATTTTTTATTGTAGCAGCTATTCTTACCATTGCAGCTATGAAATTTGTGTTAATAATTTCGTTAAATTTCTGCAGCCCTTCCGACACTCACATCTTTAAAAAGTAAATTCATTGCGGAAGATATATTTCGCCGAAGGGTTAGGATGTTTTCGCTTTTATATCTTTAATTATAAACAATGCGGATAAATGAAAAAAAAAATATTAAATTAACTTAAATTTAATTAAAGGAAATTCCCCAAGCAATCCATACATTGCATTCGTTTAAAAAACTCGTTATATTAATAATTTGTGATGCAAAATAACTAAACAGTAATAGTAGGCTGATACTATTTACTATATATATCGAATCAGAGCGTGGATAATTAAAACACAACTGTTATGAATAATATAATCTGCCCACTATGCAATCTGAATACATATGGCCTTTAAAAACTTTTTTGTATTTTAATTCTGCAGATTTTTTACTAAATAAAGGTCTCCGGATTCACGGCCTTCGAGAGAAACTGCCTCCGATTCGGTAAGTAAAAAATATTTTATTGTACTTTGTAATTTTTTTTCCAGATTGAAAATAAAAATAACTCGTTTCGCGCTTACAGTAGTACTATGAAAACAACACGACAATGTGGTTCTCTCTGCATGCCTTTGTGGTGTAATTTGTTCCTACAAAGAGCGCGGGGCTGGATTATACAGAAGTGAAACATCCACATTCCCTTTTCACCCTGTTACAACCTGAAGTATGAACAAGCAAGCAAGGTTTAATACAAATTTACCCCGAATACTTTAGATCTTTGGGTAGAACAGATTCCAGGTCTTTGAGATTCACTCCCCCCTCGTAGTCTATACCACCGCCGTTTAACCTAACACTAGCTCGTTATTAAAGAACCCCCCGAATCAGCATTTAAGTACAAAGCAGTCAATAATTATTCAAAGGGTCTTTCTGTTAAAATCCTGCTGCATGGGTCGCTAAAATGCTAACGCGTGGATTTTTGCTATTTTCTCCCCTCCTACGCGTCCCGCTACTCTGGTTTTTGAGCTGCTATTGCCCATCTCTCTCTGTCGCACCCGGCACGCTGAGAATAGTTCTATTTTCGACGTGTTTACAGCCCTGATGCATGGAGCCATAAATCTTACGTTCGGCCACAAACGACACAAAGGCATTCGTAAGCGGAGGAATCTCAGCTCGTAGCCTTTCCGTTTGATCGGCTTGCGCTGTTTTTCATTTGGAGGTGCAAGTTCTCCATCTCCCCGACCTCTACCTGACGGTGTCTTACAACCTTTTTTAATTAACGGACTTTTAGTTCTATATGTTTATTTTTTCTAATTTTAGTACGGACTCTTTGCCACATTGAGAGGTTAAACATAATATAAGCAAAATATGAATGTATAATATATATGAAACTAAAAACAGAAATATAATGTATAGGCTGGAATAAATTCAAAATTAAAGACGTTATTAATATCAATATTACTACGATGTTATGGATAAAACGGATTTCAAGTCCGGGCGCAATGATGGGGTCTTCAGCCTCATCAGGAAAAGTTACATAGAAACATCCTTACGTCGCCAATACAAAAAATACGGTACTGCTCAATTTTAAGAAGTAGACATACTCTAAATGACTGATAATGAAATTTTAACCATTTTTCTATTATTATTTTGGCGCACGGGGTGGAGTGCATTTGATCCGAGCCCTATGTGTGTAAGGCACTTCTTAATTTGCATAATTTTTCTTGTCTATGGTGACGCTGTGTTTCGGGGGAGTTCACTGGCGTCTACATGGTACTTCTTCGACGAGACACAGTTCAGCACAGCCCTTGCTACATTTAATATAGGTATGAAACATGGGCATTTCAACGGCATGCGAAAGCAGAAACCATCGGAGCTGATAGCGCTTATCTGCATGGCCGGAGCAAGCACATCTTCGTAATCTCGGTACGTTGATCCAGACCGAGAAAGGGATTTTGTCTTTACCGACGTAGCCCCTCGCGTCTTCCTTTTTGGTTGATGACTCCGGCAAGTGCGCGCACTGTCTGTTGCAACACCTCGCTAAACTTTCCCTGGACTACTGTTCAATCGATTTTGTCGCTGAATGAGAAAATATTGTGTTGTGCTCTGCATTTGTCGTCAGAGGCTAAGGTAAGCAGGCCAAAAATAGGCTATCAGTTGTAAATGGCGGAGTTTATGTCCCAGTGATTTATGACCGTATGACTTAAATCTCGGTTCAAGAAGAGTTCACAAGCTCGAGCTTCCTCTCGTGCAGGGCTTGATACCCGAAGCCTCGATGTACTCTTCTGGAAACTATTGTATGCCCTTGCAGGCTATAGTTTAAGCACCAGGAAATATTTTGTTACACAGTTTAGCGGCTTTTCGTGTATTTGCAACTTTTATATTATATTATATATTTTATTATTTAGTGAAATATACTAATTATACTTCTTTATGGAATAATTTCGTCAGTAATGTTTTGATCCTACTCCTCGGTCTTTGTGATATTGGAGGAGATAAGACGATTATTATTATTATTATTATTATTATTATTATTATTATGATTATTATTATTGTTGTTGTTGTTATTGTTGCTACTGAGTGGTTTGGGTTTTTTTTTGTTTTGTTCTTGCTGTTCTTGAATTATTTTTTATTTAATTGATGAATGGCGATGGAAACAAGTTCTTAAATTGTTGAAACTGTTTTTGTTTTTTTTCTTCCAAAAATGCCAACTTGACTGCATAAGTAGTCATGCATAGACACGTTTACGGTATTTCTTGTTATTTGAAATACCCTCCAACCATTTGACAAATTTAAACTACTAGAATTACCTGCAACAAAACACAATTTGCGAATATTTTAAATATTTCTGCAACAGAATGGCATGGTATTGCAGTTTTTAAAAACGCAAAATCGTACATTTTTGTAGAAATACACACACTGAGCCGACCTTTAGGACCAAAAATGTAAAAATGAAACGGAAAGAGATAAATGTATTTTTCTAAAATGTAATTACCACTATCAGAATAGTTGC
>JAOYSI010005609.1:0-11307 GCA_025775065.1 Hiodon alosoides
ACGTGTTTAACAGGCTAGACAAGTCACACGTGTTTGACAGGCTAGACAAGTCACACGTGTTTAACAGGCTAGACAAGTCACACGTGTTTAACAGGCTAGACAAGTCACACGTGTTTGACACAGTGGGATTAACCCTTGGATCTATTCCTTCTGTTATGCAGCCAATGGTGTGTAATTGTCAACATCCAGCACATCCAGATGGATATGTTTACGCCTATATTTATTTTACTTGTTTGTATCGGCTGTTATCTATTCTGTAACACCCGTCTTTGTACCTTCTTGCAGTATTCATCAATAGGGAATGGTAGCTGTTATTGCACCTAAACTTACGTACGTCGCTGTGGTTCAGAAGTGCTAATAAGGACTGAAATGGAAATGTTCCACGGGGTTTCAGTCATAAATTATGTGTGAGATCCTTTACCTTTAGCTGTCTTAAAGCTGCTTTTTTTAATTTAAAGAAGAAGACCGTACCTGTTTCAGAGTCAGGACGCCATCTTTCTTCTGGTTCCTTACAACCTCAAACACCTGAGAATATTTCTCCACACTGAAATCCGGATTCTTGTTCTGCTCCTCATCGTTGTCTAATACTTCCATCGTGCCAATTTTAAAGTTCACCTTCTCGTCTTCTCTCACATCAAAGGTGAGCTGGTCTGTAAGTAGAGAACTCTCTTTAAGGGTGTACAACTTAACAAAAAAGTTTAATTGTAATTGTTGTAAAGTTTTTTTTAAAGTTGATGCATAACAATAAGTAAAACAGTGAAGGGCAATCAATTATAACTTTTTTACTCCAATCTGGTTGTCTCACTATGAATCATTCCACCATATGAAGGGAGGGTGAAGACACATGATTGGTCTACTTCGATCCAATCTTCTATGAGCCACCCATAATTTCACACACTGGCGTCAATGCAGCCCTCAGAAGAGATGAAGCATGGTTTGGAGAAGAGGTTTGATTGATTCGCTCTGTGATTGACTCGCTCTGTGATTGATTCGCTCTGTGATTGATTTGCTCTGCCTAACCACTCCTCTGTGCTGGGTTAGTAGGCCTTACCGTTTTTGAAGCTGGCTACGTTGTCGTTGATGTCAGCCACAGTGATGGTGACCGCGGTGGTAGCTGTTCCTCCTGTATTGTGGCCGGGCATGTCTTTTGCTTGGACCGCAACCACGTAAATGCTCTGCCTTTCCCGGTCCAGGTTGTTGACCTTGGTCGTGATTATCCCTGAAAACGCATTGACAGTAGCGTTCGCATGCGAAGAAAACAGCTTGTCTTCAGTTTGTGCTTTTAATGTGCAATGTGTCGCTCATTTTTTAAAAACTTTATCGTAAGAGAAAGGCCTGGGAGTCTGGATTAAGTCTCACCATTATCGTCAATCTGAAAGACATCTGTATAGTTTAACAGCTGATAAATAACTTGTCCATTGGCTGTGTCGGGGTCATCTGCATCAGTGGCCGTCACTTTCAACACTTTTGCTCCTATTAAAACATAAAATATAGAAGAAAAGTAGGAAAAAAAACAAAATCTTTGTTAGTTCCACTGATCTACCACCAGTCATCAAAACCAAAAAAACAAGGACAGACTGTGATAAAAAGCTGGAGCACAGATTTCCTTATGAATACGACTCAGCTCCACTCTACCTCTGTGAGACTGCTCCGTCACAGATGCCCTGTAGGCTGGCGGAAACACAGGGGCGTTGTCGTTAATGTCCAAGACCTTTATTCTGAATGTGTCGCTATCCAGCATCTGGCCCGTGCGGACGTCAATGAGTTTAGCCTGAAGATTGTACACGCTTTTCTGCTCCCGATCCAGTTTCTCCTTGGCATAAAGAACTCCATCGTGTTCTACGACAAAGATTTGGCCAACCCCATCTCCTTCAATCGCATATTTGGTGAAACTGGTGGACTCATTCGATGATAGCTGAGGAACAAAGAAAAACAAGCAGTTTCAACTTTTTTTTACGTTTGCTTTAAAAAAATGTCTCATTGTTAGAATTAGAAACATTTAAGAATTTTACCTGAAAAAGTTTCTGAGGAATTTGCAGACTTTCCTCTGTAATCTGAAATTCTTTCCATTCAAACCCCCTTTTGTGCCGCTGCAACCCAGGACCGGTCTGGGGCAGAAGGCCTGTAGTCATGGCGACGGCAAGGGTGGTGGCGAGAACGCAGAACCGCACCCCCATCACCGTTCTTGCTGTGGATGGCCTCATGCTCTGTAGAAACGGAGCAGAGAGCACGCTCACTGCACTTAGTGTACGCATGTATACTCTAAATCACCCTGCCGTGTAAATACATACCCCAGTCACTCTGGATAAGGGTCTCTCTCACAGGTAAAGAGAAATATAGAGATACGGTGTGGTAATGCAATGCAGTGTTAGCATAGACGTTCTTAGTCTAAATCGTCCTGTCCTGTAAATAATCTTTCTGCCATTCAAATACGGAACACAGCTGTAGTGATATGGGGTGGTAAAGCAGTTAAGGTGTAGGACCTGGAACCAGACTGTTGTTTGGTCAAACCCAAGGAAGGTCACTATTCTGGAATCCTTGATAGAAGGTGCCTGACCCAAATTGCTTTAATAGACATCTTCATGCAAATTCTATTAAGCAGATTTTTGTTCCTTCATTTTTCCCATGCTTTATGAAAGTTATAATTTCAACACAGTTCGGCAGAGCCATTTCGCATCGTCAGCTGACTCAGTAGCACTGGATTAGAATGTCTTACAGACTTCCTGTCCCTGTGTGATCCACGTCAAAGACGTCTCTGCTCCATGTTACAGGAGGTGGTGAGTGTTCACTGTGAAGGTTTTAGTGCCAGGTAATGACAAGTAAAACCAGGCTCTGTTAGGACTGGGGAGAGGTCTTATAGCCCCCTTGTTTAATTTTAAATACACAGACGGAATACCAAATGGTGTAGAAAGAACACCCAATTAGATTTTAAAACAACAATAAAGGATTAGTAAATCATAAAAGCATTATTCAACACTGTCCTTGATACATGTCTTAGCAGAATTCCGCCCTTTTCATTTTAAGACATTGTTTAGCAGAAGACACTAAAATGAAGGGGATTATAACTCTTTCCCAAAGGATTATAATCTCTGCTTCAGACATCAAGGGAAGTACTTAATTCAGATTATGGTTTCCATATAAAATTTTAAGTGGTTTCAGCCAACTGGTCAAAAACAAAACCCCTTTCTTGGCCACTGAAATAACAGGAAGTGGGCTTGGCAGAGTAAAAGCTGCAGATGGAGTTTTAATTTTGTCTTGACCACTCGCTTGATAAACCGCTCGACCTGACCGCTCTCTCGATAAACCGCTCGACCTGACTGCTCTCTCGATAAAACGCTCGACCTGACCGCTCTCTTGACAAACCGTTTGTCTTGACCACTCTCTCGACAAACCGCTCGACCTGACTGCTCTCTCGATAAAACGCTCGACCTGACTGCTCTCTCGATAAAACGCTCGACCTGACCGCTCTCTTGACAAACCGTTTGTCTTGACCACTCTCTCGACAAACTGCTCAACCTGACCACTCTCTCTACAAACCGCTCGACCTGACCGCTCTCTCGACAAACCGTTTGTCTTGACCACTCGCTTGATTAACTGCTCAACCTGACTGCTTTCTCGATAAACTGTTTGTCTTGACCGCTCTCTCGACAAACTGCTCAACCTGACCACTCTCTCGACAAATTGCTCGACCTGACCGCTCTCTCGACAAACCGTTTGTCTTGACCACTCGCTTGATAAACTGCTCAACCTGACTGCTCTCTCGATAAACCGTTTGTCTTGACCGCTCTCTTGATAAACCGCTCGACCTGACTGCTCTCTCAATAAACCGCTCGACCAGACCGCTCTCTTGACAAACCGTTTGTCTTGACCACTCTCTCGACAAACTGCTCAACCTGACCACTCTCTCGACAAACTGCTAGACCTGACCGCTCTCTCGACAAACCGTTTGTCTTGACCACTCGCTTGATAATCGGCTCAACCTGACCGCTCTCTCGACATACCAATTGTCTTGACCACTCTCTCGACAAACTGCATAATTTGCCGCTCTACCGGCAAACCGCTCAACTTGACACTCTCTTGACAAACCGGTTGACTTGACCGCTCTCTCGATAAACCACTTGACTACTCTAAACTCTTTTGACTACCCGGAAGATACAGGAAGTATAAAAAATAATGCAAAAACCTAACAAAAAAGGACTCAGATCGCACTTTATGAGAATTCTACACGTGTGTCATATTAAATGAAATATGAATTACCAACATAAAAGACTTAAAGACTTGAAATCAACACAGTAATATGTGAGATTCTGAAGCAACATGGTAAATCAACATGCAGGTCCGTTGGTCACAGAAAAGACAACGTTATTTAATGTGAGAGGGGTAACAGTGTTGGAAACCATGGCTGTACAAACCGAACAAGGGAAAACTGCATCAGGAAAGAGGTGGGTGTTCATGAAACAACGGCCGCACAACGATCATGGAATCTACACCCCAGTGATAGCAGTTGTTATTGGTTGGGCTGCCATTTGGAAAGCGGTTGTAACCAAGGCTAATACGCAGCAAGACTTAACTTGGTATAATGAGCACAAATTTTTCGGTTAGCGTATGTCCGGTTAGCGAATGTCAGTTAGTATGTTACTTTATACAAAAAAAATAATATATAAATTTGGTGAATGGCTGTGAAATGGGCCAGAGCCTGAGGATTTTTACATTAAATTCTCTCATTGTCCTAGCAACGCATGAGTGACATTTCAGGTTTGAGAAAACTGATGTAATTAAATTGTGTAACATTCCCCGTACTGGAACAAGTCGAGATTACCTTTCTTCACAACCTGTATGGTGAGGGTTTTTCTGTCGCTGAACACCGAACATTTAATCATCGATGCTTATTGCGACGAGTTTTCGTACATTTAGCAGGACAGACCAAAGACCTGTTGGCTGTTAATCAGTAACAGCACAGGAACAGGGACAGGACGTGTAAACATCATGCCATTGAGAAGTTGCCAAAGCGTAACTGGGAAGCTGGTAGCACGCCCTTCCTACAGAGGAACTCCAGCCCCCATGCACCAGAGGAGGGGTCCGTCTTGGAAACGTCTGTTCTACCAAATAAGGGGAGATAACAAACACGTAGGCAGGTGCCCATTTCTATTTCTGAGGTTAAAAAAAAAAAGAAAAGAAAGAACATTAGAATAATGAAAAAGTAAAGCTGTCATCTTTTTTAAAGAATTGGATTTGCTATACTTTAGCCCAGATCTTTCCTAATCCACACAAATCTGTACCATTAAAAACCTACATCAGCACAGACATCACACTCCAGTGTAAGTGCATGTCTTGGCGCTTTACAAAGCTATTGCGATCCTCTTCCAAAGCCACTTTTTTTACCAGCAGCCAATGACCTTGGTTGGTACAAAAGGGCTTTCAGTTCCTATAGGGATATTTAAACACTAAAAGTGAAAGGACATTCCCTAAGGAAAGCTCCGTTGTGCATTTTAAGCCTGGCCCTGAGACTGAAAGTATTTTCTCTTAAAATAGGGGACCATACTCCACAACGGTTAGCCAAATCTACATTTCCGCGACGGAGAATCAAAAAAAAAAAAAAAAAATGTTTATTAAATATTCTCTGGATTATACAGATCAACTAAATCCTAGTATTATTTCCGTAGCAGAGCAGCTAGTTGGGGCAAACAAGCAAAGTAAAATACAGGATGATTTAATCATAATTAGTATTACTACACAAATAAATCCAGTGTGATATGAGCCTCTCCAGCTAATCGACAACCAAACTCGTTCAGGGTTTCCTAAACGGTGGGAAACCTGCTGCGAGTACTTGAATACTCGACTCCCGAAACCTGCTGTGTTTGACGGCTTCATTGGCTAGCCAGTCATTTTATTAAAATAATTTCAATTTTAAAAATGTGTAGGTTGTTTTTATTAATTCCTCGTGTCTCTCATCAGTGTCAATGTGGCCAGGGTGTTACAGAAAACATAATTCTGTTGTCTATATAATTCTGTTACATAATTATAATGACAAATTTAACATCGAATGATGATACCAGGGCCGTAATTACAATATATATTGGAGGGGGAGGGACATATATATTAAAATATGCTCAAAATCCCCCCCCCCCCCAATTTATTTATATTAAAATTTAAATAAAATAAAAATGTGCTATTCGGCCTCAATGTTGATTCCATGGCTAGGGCTCTGGATGAAAGGTTTAAAGGCTTCAGTGCCCTAATCAATCTGTCCACTCAGTAACTCCTCTGGGAGGAAAAGAGGAAACTCCGCAGACTTACCCGCCACTTGCCACTGCTACTGAGCCTAATGAAAAATCAAACACATGCCAACTCCCGGCAATTCGCTGGATGTCAACAGAGCCCGTGTTCTACCCGAGACAGACCGTAAATGTGTGTCAGACTGGGTCCGGTCCTGTTATTTCCCCTGGAATCACCTGTTTAACGACCTGACTGGAGTCATTTCATTTCTCAAACCAGCAGGTTAATGAACCACACATAGCCCTACCGCACTTTCCCAATGTACTTCTCTCTATTTGAGGAAATATCGAAGTTCACTAACGCAGCAAAACCAGGACTACTTCTTAATTCTGTCAAACGAGAAAAGTCAACCCATTCACAAATGATATGTGGTATTTAAACTCATTTTAAACAAAATGAAAAATTAAATAGATGAATGAATGAGGAGTCTAAGAGAGAGAGGGTGTCTAAACCGAGTGAAACAAGGTATTGTAGTTTTAAATGGCAGACCCCAGGGACTCTGGTGTCAGCTCTCTCTCATTCAGATAATTCTGTAGTGCAACCTGTCACAATTATATAACCCAAGGTTCGGCGTGACAGACGCTGTGGGGATTTGGTTTCGAATTTCTTTGTTTCCTCCTGAACTCGCCGGACATTAAGAACAACCCCCGCCACACTAAAAAATAAAAAATATTCATAAAATAACAGTTAATGTTTTAGTTTAATCCTCATTCCACCCCAAAATGTCTAACGTCTAAATAAACGTACCATGTCGATCAGCTGAGAACTTTTAATTTCCACATTTAACACAAAATCGAGAAGATTATATAATCTGACACAGAACGTTACTTTTACAGTAGTGTTGAGTTGTACCTCCATTGAGTCTGACTAATGGATTCAGTACCAACATTAACCAAACAAAAACGTAATTGTAGGCATCGTTTACCTGAAGCAGGATCTCTTCAAGTAGCTTTGTCTTTTGTTGAGCGATCAGCAACAGAGTCTGGATTAAGCGTTTGTGTGTCAGATAGTCAAGTTAGTCCACAGGAGCCGTTCGAACCTGTGTGTCTGCGTCGCGACCACTGGAGTCAGTAGTGTGAAAGCTGTCCAGGGGGAGAGGTCAGCACAGTTTCCCCTGGGCTGGCTTCCTGTTATTGTGCTCACCCTTTTGTAGGATCCCAAATCCTCGACGAGGGTGGAGGAAATCAGATAAATGGGGCTTAATTGCCGGGGGTGTAGGGAGAGGACCGAGGAAACCCCCCTGTGGGAGCACGCAGCCCCAGGCCAGTGAGAGGGTGGTGGAGCTGAGACCCGTGCGCTCGGGAGAAGACGACTCTTACAGCGAACAAACGCGCGCCTGCGTCCCGGACTGCCGTTGGAATCGCTGCGTTTCTGCCCTTGCTCCCGAGACGAAAACACAACAAGAAGGAGAGAAAGCGGAGGGATTCATTATTCATACCTACGGGATATAGAGATTATGATAAACAGAAGTTAATACTGTCAGATCTTTCCACATAGAAGCCGGGCTGTATCTGATGAGTAAATCTTGTCTAAGCCGGTAAGTGAGATGAAGTGGGTTTCCTCGGCCCTCCGCCTGTCCACGCAAAGTCAGCCGTAATTTAGGGAATTGTCCTGGCCCTGCACCCCCCTCCCCACCCAGATCCTGCCATGCAAACATGAAGGGTAACGATCCGCTTGTCTGGATTAGCTGCAAAGAGAGAGGCAAGCTGATCTGACAGGAGACAAAAAACAATGCAGGAGAGGGTAAGGGGAGAAGGAGAGAGACAGACAGCGAGAGAGACAGATGGAGAGAGATAGATGGGGAGAGACAGACAGAAAGAGAGAAACAGATGAGAGAGAGAGAGAGACAGACGGAGACAGACAAATGGAGAGAGAGAGAAAGATGGAGAGAGATAGACAGAGAGAGAAACAGATGAGAGAGAGACAGACGGAGAAAGAGACAGATGAGAGAGAAAAAAGATGGACAGAGATAAACAGAGAGAGAGACAGATGAGAGAGAGAAAGCAGGACGGAGAGATGAACAGAGATAGAGAGATGAGAGAGAGAAAGATGGAGAGAGAGATGAGAGAGAGAGAGATAAAAGAGAGAGATAAAAGAGAGAGAGACAAAGAGATAGAGAGACAGATGGCAAGAGAAACAGACAGAGAGACAGAGGGAGAGAGTACAGACAGACAGACAGATGGAGAGACAGGCAGAGAGACAAACCTGGCTCTTTGTCTTTCGCTATGTAGCCATTTCCTTTCTGTCAGTTCGTTGGCTTCTGTTTGTCCATAGCCTCTAGATCTGCACACACCAGATCTACACACACCAGATCTACACACACCAGATCTGCACACACCAGATCTACACACACCAGATCTGCACACACCAGATCTACACACACCAGATCTGCACACACCAGATCTGCACACACCAGATCTGCACACACCCTGGATCTACACACACAGGATCTGCGATAATTTTACGATTTTACATTCCATAGAACTCCCTGGTTCAAGTTCCGCCCTCTTCTGTTCCCACGGGGCATTTACTCCTGGAAGTTAAATGTCATCTGTCCAAACAGGCAGACTCACGTGAACTTTATTTAAGGGTATTCTCGCTGCAGGTTCATCAGTTCATGGTGAACTCTGTTAGAAGGATGTAGGCCAGGTTACACCAGGCCTGGGAGCTGTCCAAGATGGCGGTGTCATCGATGAGGGCTTTAAATGCAAAGCTTGAATAAGCCGTTTTCCATCGTTTAGACAGAAACGAGGCTGAAGAGATCTACTCTGCTGGGGAGTACAACAGCGCTAGCTGGCTGTCGCTTTCCCTCTCATTCTGAGCAATGTCACACTGTCGCCATCAGGAGGCAACATGTAACTGAGTCGACGTATCTGCCATCCTTCTGGATCTTTCTCCGCAAAGTCGGGGGAGTCCAACCAGTGCCAGGGCTGTGTACTAAAAATAGCAGGGATCCGTCACGGTGAATTTCTCCCTGCTCCAACGCAACCCTGAACTCATATTTTAGTGATCCATGGTTTCATCCTCTTGCAATAATACCTGTAATATTTTTTTCTTTTATATAATGTTATACGCTTCTGGTATATTTGTCATGTAGGCGTTTTAGATAATGACTTACCTTGATGTTCTGACATGACCCTCGTTCAGCATTGACGTGACTGAACTGGACGAACACGGTCAGAAGCCTGGACTGTTGTAAGTGAGGAAGGCCACCGCTCGTGTTTGTGACAGTAGAGCTCTCCTTTACTGCATCTCCTCAGCGTAATGCCTACAGGAGCAGTCTGTTCCACTGGGCTCAAGGCGGCGGTCCATCTGAAAGACTGGCAAGGTCATGCCTGTCAACTACAAGCTTCGGCTGGCTGACAAATCTGCAACATGCTGGTTTCCTGAAAAACAATTTAGAAACAAACCAGTGACACATATGGCAAGAGACAGTTTTGCAGTCGTGGGGGATTTACACTGTATCTGTAGAGGAAGAGGCAGTTCTTTCCGAGATATGACAAGATCTTCACCAAGCCTTCAGAGCTGTTTAGGAAACATGCTTTGACCACATGGGTTGCCGTGGTAAATGTGAAAACGGCCCTTTGAGATTTCGCTCAGAAGGATCTTAGCGACTTCACTACATGCTAGAAAGTGATTGCGGAGCAGGAAGTGCTTTTCACAGAAACAGAGATGAAAAGCGTGTTTCCGCATAGCTACCAAGGCATGGTGATCAACATAAATGAGGCTCTGGAAACAGTAACACAGGTCATTTCCGTCTTCTCTGGCCTGTAACTAGGGCGCAAAGCCATTCTGAACGCTGGGGATGAATTACTGTGGTCGTGGTTGTGGTTGTTCTTATCAGCAGGTCTCCACGGTTGTGCTCTGTCTGGATCCGATGAACCACTTCTGTCTGCTTGGACTCAAACTCTCCCCCCTCCTCCGGTGCGCACATCTTGTTCAGCCTCCCTGTTCTCTCCTTTACCCGTCGCTGCCCACACCCTTTCCCAAACTCAGGATCGTCCAAGACACGGGATGAACACTCACCGTAATTCGTCCATCGAACCGTTTTCCTCCTCAGGTGACCTCTGCCATCCACCTGGAAAGTACCTCCAAACAGAAAACCACCAATGGACAACCCACAGTGCTCCTTTGTGGAATCCTCTTTAGGGCAGCAGGTGGAATAGAGGTTAAGGTACCGGGCTTGTAACCAATAGCGACTGTGTCCTCAAGTAAGACCAATCACTTCAGTTATAATATCCAGCTTCATAAAATGGATCTGTGGTAAACAATATTGGTCCCCAGGTAACAGTCCTCGATAAGTCATTAAATCCCCTAATATATTCTAGCACAAAAAAACTAGACTAGTGTTCTAGACTTAAAAACACATTTGGTCCCGGACTTCACCCATGATAGGGTTCTTCATCTCATAGACTTCAGCTTAAACGCTTCCTGAATGTCTTACAACTGGAAGATTAATTAATTAATTTTAGAAAGAAGGACTCAATCAAGCAAAAGCAAAGTCTGGATCGTTTGAAGAGGCTGAAAGACCCCACTGGGAGGATGAATGGCTGATGAAACCACTGATGAATGGCTGATGAAACCACTGATGAATGGCTGATGAAACCACTGATGAATGGCTGCACGCTAGTGTTAGCAGCAGCAATTCATGCAATCGTGGTCCCTTTGTGTTGGAAATTTAATTTTGTGTAGTTTTACAGTCAACTATTCGACCACCCACCTATCATAGCGGTCGCCGACGCTTGACCGGTCATATCTGACCAGCATTTGTCAGCATGACTGCAAAGAAAGCATCAAAAGAACAGAATTATCATCAGTGGAAATACGTGGAGAAGACGTTTGCTTCAAAGCAGTTCAGTCTATATTTCCATTGAATTGGATTAATCAAGATTTTAAAGATTTTTTTTCAATTTTTTACTCTGGGCTAGCTAGCGATAGGGTTACACTGGGCTAGCTAGCGATAGGGTTACTCTGGGCTAGCTAGCGATAGGGTTACTCTGGGCTAGCTAGTGATAGGGTTACTCTGGGCTA
>JAOYSI010005610.1:0-13421 GCA_025775065.1 Hiodon alosoides
CAACCAAGATAGAGCAGTCCCTCTTATGCCTACGTGTGTATCAAGTCTTTTTAAGAGGATATGGTGATCGATAGTATAAATATCCCCCGACTTTGGCAGGATATTGTGCAGTATGAAAGCTGCTACTACCAGTGTCAAACTTGTGTCCAATAGGGTTCTCCGGTGTCATTTCAGCCCTCGGGAAACAGTAATTAAAAGGGATTTTATTTTACCTTTAAGTAACATTTAAAAGGGTATGAAAAACACAACAAATGTACCGTTGTAACAGCTGGGAGTTTGATCTATCAGTGAAATGTTTCTTCTTGACTCTTGGGATGAGGTCAGATAGATGTTTAGCTTCCGTTTCTCCAATTGCCTCCACGTACTCCCGTAACTGCCTGAAACCAAAACGATTGTTGATGTGGTGGTGTTTATGTGGAATTAAAAATGAACAGTTGGTAATCATCATGTAACACATTTGTGAGAAATAAATGCAAGACTGCATATCTGCTGCAACATATAAGATTATAAAAGCTTCTTTAAAATAAATATATAAATAAAACCATTAAGATCAAATCATTGTATTAAAATTTCTGAGGTTTCTGATGTTTTTAGCTCTTGACCTTGGCATTGGAGACAAACCAGCCTTACAAACCAGCCTTAAGTAATTCTTAAGTAGAGAGACATTCCAGAGTTCAGAAACTAGCCATTACTTATTTTTACTCCCAGCTTTTTTAATGTTCTGACCTTGTATTTCACACTAGATCAATGCTATTTTGTTGTAAGTGTGTTTCTTTAGAAGAATTGTTCTCATGTTTTTCTTGTTTTATGTATATGGAAATAAACATACTGTTCCCCTTGCATCTGTGTATCATATTTACTGCAGAGTGACAGGCAGCCTTTGTTTTGCCCCCCGTAGTTAGAGCTTTGGTAATATCCTGAACAGCCACAGACAGAATGGTTTCCGTTTGCTCAACAGTCATTTGGAAATACTTTGTAGGAAAGCGATTTGCATATTCTGCTAACATCTTATTGGAATGCTATTTTAAAACATTAAACATTTGGATGTACGCATTGCTTCCAGTCTAGGGTATGAAGCTAACAACCAAGCTAGGGTTTGTGCTAGCAGCAATGATTTATGGTGTTAAATACAACTTACAGTACCTACCTTTACAAGCACTTGTTCTTCACATACATTACTTCACATTAATTCCACATTTAAAACAAAATACGGCAATTTCCCCCATATTTTTGAACCTTGAGAACTAATAAATATCTACTTTTACAAATATATATATATATATATATATATGCCGCATAGATTACTAATGAGAGGTGGAAGAATGGGCGTGTTGCTTTCAAACTTTCTGCACTTAAAAGGCCTCTCACTTTTTGACTTCAGAGCCAGTCATAGCTCTTGGGTCCAAACAGAAATGTAAATGACTTAATGTAATATACCATAAATCATTATGATGGTGCTTAAATCTAAATAAATCTAAAATAAACTCCCACTAATATCTGGTATTATTAAATTATTATTAGAGCAATGATCGCTCACATGCTATTACATCAAGGCAGCCACCTTTAACACAGTTGTTAGTTTAATACTATGTGCAAAAAATAAAATGGAAGGTTAGTTTATCACTGTGCAAAATGCAAGCATTACACTGAATGGAGCCAAATATTGCAATAGAAACCATGCCGTAATCCTAAAAGAGGAAAACTTACATGAATTCACAAAAATAAATAAAAATGTATTTTAACTGTGAAAATTAACAATAACAACAGAGATGATTACTGAATGAGCCACATATACGATGCTGCAGCTAGCACTGGTGTCTTGATGCCAAACCAACATACTGTGCCACGTTCAATATCGAAAATACAGTACAATTATATTACACACAATTAAAGTAAAAAATAGTGCTGTGTTGTTCAATGCAAACGCAGTCACTAAAACTCCTTGTCTCTCAAGGGCCAAAGGTTATTTGAGATCCAATACATTTAAATGAATTAATGATGAATAATGAAAAAGCTAAGTTTAATTGTGTGAAGATCAATAAAAGTTCCCAATTACAGTGATTAATTCACACTGGCCGAAAAAGCCTCCAGCACATCCAGGAAGTTTAAGACTTTTGATTGCCTTCTCTTGGTTAACTTAATGTAATAAACTGTGGAGGGAGGAGAGGATAAACACGTATTTATTTTTTGAGCTGTTCCATGATAATTTGGTTTTGTTTTTCCTCGCGGGCTGCCTTAATTAGGTGCTGTTATTGACAGAGAGGAGGGAATTCTGCTGAAGAAGTCTTCTGAGTAGACCAGGAGTTCAGCAGGAGGAAGACATCCTTCCCTCCATCCTCCCTCTGGGGAGCCAGCCCATCAGCATGTTTTTGTATTGTGGTGTCCGGCAGTATGTTGTCTCATCTTAATGTGCCTCCGGTCTATTAGGGACACTGGAAAGTTACTGTTTGTTTAAGGTGTCTTCCCCTTTTTTATTTTTACTCCTCTTCCTCTATGTTCTCCATCCCCTTAAATCACCAGCCAGGTGTGAGCCTGGGAATCTGGGGCAGCTCAGTGGCAATGATACTGAGGAAGTACTTTGCATCCCTAGTCACGTGCTGTCACTAGTTTTGAAGTGCTGGTGTGCAGTGCATTTGACCTGGTTTTGAAACATATGTGGTCACCCTGTGTGTCTTTCAGGCTTTAGGTTATGCGGGCATAAGAGGGTGGACACTGCCGACCCTCTGGACCTGCCTGTAGCCTCCCAGGTGTCTTGGTTCAGCAATCCTGGAGTGGGAGAGCTAAAGGCAAAAAGCAGTATGAACGAATCTGTCTGTGCTAAGAGGAGGGGATAAAATAAGAATTTGGGACAACGCGGCTTAAATGTTCCATGTAATTAAATAATTAATTTTGTGACTATGTCATCAATTCCTGGATATGACTGAAACCATAGAGGGGGTACTATAGTTTGTTGTGACATTTTAAAATAGACAAATATCCTTTTTGTTTATTCCATGTCATCTGAAGTAAGTTTGTTATGAGTGAGGTTTTTTTTCCCAGAGCTTTCTCCATTGGAAGGAAATGGCAAAGGTTGAACTAAAAGAACATAAACAACTATACTCACCTAAAAAGGCAAACATCTATTAAATTATTCAAAAGATCAATCATGCATATTTTATAAGAAAATATAATATGTAAAAATAAGTAAATAAGTAAAAAGTTGCACTTTTTCACCAACATCGATATGTACAGCTTGCTCCACATAATGCTGTTTTCTTAACATCAGTGAAAAAGGTAACACTGTACATAAAGGGCTTACTGTTTACCCCACACTTGAATAATACAGCATGTGTCTCAGGGAAAAAAAGATGACGAGCGCAACGAATCCAGCATGCTATACACCATTCATCTTCATTATTCAGTCTGGTTAATTTAACATTATGTGTGTACTCAGAACTTCGTGCAAGGGAAATAGAGATTTCCAACTATTTCTTTTTTTATAAAAAAATGTGATACATTCTTTATAAGAACATTTTGAGGAGAGAAGGTATGTGTGGGGTACTTGTTTGTGTGTATGTGTATTAGTGAGTGAGAAAGTGGGGTCTGTAAAGACTTGTATGTTAGCTACGGTAGCTATCCTTCCCCAACCTCATGCAACTTTGCTGCAATCTGCTTTATCTTTCAATCATGTCCATATTTAATACTACGGTCTGAGGATGAGGTCTGGGATAACATATACTGACGGGTGACATATTAAATGAAAAACCAACATGAAGTGTCTCAGTAAGGTGTTGGGCCACTACAAGCTGCCAAAACAGCTTCAATGCGCCTTGGAATAAATTATACGAGGTCTCTGGAACTCTACTGGAGGGATGGAACACCATTCTTCCAAAGATATTCTCTCCTTTGGTGTGCTATCCAAACTCTCCTTGTTCAATTGGGTTGAGATCTGGGGACTGCAAAGGCTATAGCATTGTCACATAATTTTCACACTCGGACGGGGATGGGGGCTTGTCATCCTGGAAGACACCACTCCCATCAGGAGAGAAATCCACCAAGGGATATAGGATAAGGGTGATCACTCAGAATAACTTTGATAATGATTTGCAGAGATCCTTCCTTCAAAGGGGACAAGTAGACCCAAACCATGCCAGGAAAACTGCATAACACATAAACAGCCCCTTCATGACCCCTTCATTTAACTTTTTTTTTCAAGTCACGTTTTATATGAATGGTATTGGGATCAATCCCAGTTCAAATCTCAATATCTGCTCACAAGGTCTGAGCTTACAAAAAACTTTGCCAACATGCATTCTTTTAATTTAGTTTTTCCACCAAAATTGGAATCAAATGAAAATTGATTTTGATGACTACAGCATTAAATTGCTTTTAACACCAATGTCGTGATTTAATTCTGAGCATGTAAACATTGCATTTTGAGATAACTTAGCCCAGCTTTACTTCATCAACATTTAACAAATGGGTGTCACACAGAGAACAGAGATGTCATGCTAAAAGATAATCTGTTTCCTCACTGAGGTTGGAAGTCATTTCCTGACTCTTCCCTACAGACTTTAAATGTGAAGAGTGTGATTATAATTATGATTGTGTACATTGAAAAACAGTGGGGTACCTAATTAATGACTCATTATTTACTTCATCCACATTCATTTGCTGAGAATTTATGAAAGGAAATGTACACTGAGAACAACGAGCATTCACAATGCTGGCTAATTCTTGTATAAGAGGATTTTTGTCTTTTTCTCCTCAACCTGAAGTTAAACACATTGATTTAGTCTTTGACCTTAAAAGTGGCATTCTCTTCTCTAGAAAGACTCTGCCAGAGACTATAGCAAAACATTTATCTATCTATAATCAATAACCTGCCATTGATTGTATAGTAAAATTGTAGTGCAGGAGGGTTATGATTTGTTATGGTAGTCTAAAAGCTGCCCAACAGTGGAAAAACAAATGTCACAAAACAAGGCATCAGTGCACAGCTTCAAATGCAAAATCAAGACATGGTGTGTTGTGAAAATGGAACGAAACTGGCACCTTCTGGGACATTAAAACTGAAAAGTGATGGCTTCTATGCTATTCAGACGATCTACACAGTTAAGGAAAACTTACAAAAATTGCTCAAATTGCTAAAACTGCTAAAAAATTAATGTGTGTTTACAATAGCTGTGTTGTGTAGTTTTAGGTTCCGTCCGAAGATAATCTCTGCAGTCGTATGCTCGAGCAGAATTCTTTATCTCAATTTCTTCAGTGTGTGTATGTAAAGGTGACATTTGTAAGGTATATAAATCACTCTGAATGAGCTAATTAATAGCAGAATAAAATTGGTGAATCCGCAATTTGGATGGTGTAGTAAGAAAGTCTTATGAAAGAACAACTACTGTAACTTTGTTTTAAATACTTATGGGGGGTCAGTATTGAAAGCAAGGAAAAAATTTAAAGCACAAAAAATGGCAGAGGGAAAGTCTGGCCTTTAGCGACCACACATGGTGTGGGCTGTTGGTCCAAACAAAGGAAAAGGCATGACGGTGCGTTTACCTATGTTTTAAATTTAAAGTTGTGGTGAGATCAGTTTGTATCAGTTAGTGAGGGGCATTCTTAGTCTCCTTTAGTTCAGAGCATTGGAGGGACTGTTGTGAAAGTGGTCATCTCTTTTTAGACACACAGCCGTGACAAAAGAATAGTGAATCTGTCTACTCTTAGAGCTAAGCCCTAGGGGTCAGAGATGGAGAAACAAGTCTGAGACTCGGACTCAAGTTTTACTTAAGTCGCAAAGCAAATGACTTGACTTGGTAATCAATTGACTTCACACTTGTAAACAATGCAAGTCAGCACTGGGATAATAGTTTCCTCATAAAGCTCATAAATTGCATAAATAGTTGGAGTTCCTTACTTTGTAAGGTTTTTCTAGGTTTTCTTGTCCATGCTATCATATAACAAGGATCAGAAGGCTGTCAAACGTTCTAGAATGTCTGCATTCCACACAAAAAAATAGCAGACAAGGACTTATCTATATTAATGGGAAGATAGTGGTTATTCGTATTTACACTTTGTCCTTATTTGATTGAGCCGGCATGTGTATGCTATTATTATATTGATCAGAACATGAAAAAGTTTTAAGACATGCAAATGATAGCTACCATTTATCATAATAAAAATTGTCATATTTAATTAATATGCAGTAAATTACGCAATTATGACACTGTGTGGCAACTAACTTGCTATTTATGAGTTTAAGTAAACAAAAATGTCTATGTTTTGACAGTGTCCTAATTAGAATTCTGGAAAAAAAAATTTCTAGACAACATAATTTCCCATTGACTGGTGACTTAGTGAACCATTTAATTAAACTTAAAAATCTTTGATTGTAGTTTGTCTGGTCATTTGAACGTCACTAGAGCTACTAATTCCACGGCTAAAAAATAACCAGCAGGGCTTGCAACAATGGCCTCAGGTGGCAGGAGTTTCGCTATCAAATTTGGTTACAAGAACCTGAAGTATAATGCCAGTGACAAAAAAACATGCTTTTTGCTAAAAGAGTGGAATGAACATTAGATGTAGTTGTGCCACAAGATGCTGGCACAACTGCATCTAACTTCATCAGACGTTTGAAAACCCACTCTAAAACGTCAGTTAGGCTAGCTTATGTTAGCAGTAGAGGACAAATATAGTCCAGTTTGTAGGGCCACGTTGACCAGGCGTCTACATGACTTAACACTAAACAGAAACGCTACAATCTAAAGTGACCTAAAGAAGAAGGAATTAGCATCTGTTACTGTAGATATTTTGACTGAAAGGACCATGAGGGTATTTATGAGAGGAACAGCCCATTACATGGCTATGGAAGAGAAGAAAACTCCTAGACTGGAGTCAGTTCTGTAGAGCTATGACTCACTGGGTCACACCGGGGAAATAATCAGTTAGAAATTTGATGGGATATGTGATCATTTTGGCATAAAACATTAGACATTAGATTATAGCATATGTGATGCAAAATATGAAAAAGGCTTTCACAGGCTGTTTCCCCAAAGCAATGAATGATGATGAAGATGAAAAAGAACCCCAATCTATGGGCAGAGTTTGGAGAAGAGTACAATGCTGATGTTAAAGCAATCCAGACCAACTGCTGGCAACAACGGTAACTAATCCTTGCAGTTTACTACATGTAGTCTGAAAGAAGCATTTGAAGTTTGAGCCAAGTATCCCTGCTGCTGTGTCTACCAGATGGAATTCCATCCTCTGGCTTGTTAAAGCAGTTACAAACCTGAATCCATAAAGCCCCAATGCACTACTTGAGGCCCAAGTCCACAAAGAGGGGGACAATAAAACTTCCATTTGGTGACAATGTATATATAATAGTTGCACTGTTGGAACCATCCTTCTGCCGGTTCAGACTTGATCATGTTGTCCTCATGCCTCATGAAAATTGGTAAGTAAAATGCATTGCACCATGCAATGTTTTCTGTCACTTGCATTTCAAAAATTATTTTTTTTACAGGTACAATGTATACTGTTGTGATATGATTGATGACATCATTTTATTAATTTTAAATTATTTTTAAAATTAAAATTTTTTTGACTATGTTTTGGCTCACATAAGGAAAAATCACCATTACCGGGAGCATAGTGAAGAAGAAGAACAGCCACCTGCCAACACAGAATGTTCCCTGACTTCCGCAAACACGATCAACAAGAAGAAAGAAAACTCATCTGACAGAGCAGAGATTATTCGCTAAATTCAAGTATCTTCTGATGAAGATGAAATTAATTACTTGGATTTTTTGAGAAGACTTTTCAAGACTGAATCAGGTAGCAATGAGTGTTAGCTGTGCCTACCACCATTGCCTCCACTGGAGAGGGTGTTCAGTCATAGAGGCCTCATCATGCAACCTCATCGTGCCAGGCTCAGAGCAAGAAAGCTGACCAACATCTTAGGACACAGGATGTAATTTACTACTTGTTAGAGGAAATTACATTTTTGTTGTTAAGTGTCCAGAGAGTATATTTTAGGCATAAAGGTCAAGTTTTATATAGTGCACTTTAGTAGGATGGCTAATGAACAGTCAGTCAATTTGATTTAAGTTAATTATTTTGAAAATAAGTTTTTTAGTTTAAAGTATTTATCTAAATTTTTAAATTAACATTGATATAATATAATTATCTTTCATGTAATAATAAACAAGGAAGTCTCTTCAAATAATTACAAAAGGGTTTATAGACCTAACCCACAGCAGGCAGAAAGCAATTTCAAAAAAGGTACAATTAATCAATCAATTTATTTTTATAAAGCGCTTTTTACATGTTTCCATGTCACAAAGATGCTTTACATACAGAGAAATACAATATGTCCCAGGCCTGACCCCCAAAAAGCATGCCAGTGGCAACAGTGGCAAGGAAAAACTCCCTAGGCTGGCAGGAAGAAACCATGAGAGGAACCCGGCTTAATGGGGGAGCCCATCCTCCGCTGGCTGGCACTAGGAGCTGAATTAAAGAATCTAATGTCCATATTGTTTGATGCTCTCCAGTCGAGGAGTTCCAAGATATTGTAATATCCAGAGGAGAGCGTTGGGAGCCCAGATGGCTGGTTCACTGGTTGCTGTGGTGGAAGTGATGCAGTCCTGCAGGATGTCTCATGTTATAGCGCATTGTTAATGGTTACTTATGGAAGCAGGATAATCAGGTAATTTGAAAATTTTAAAGTGAAAACTTTGTGAGTGGTCACAGCTACTCACAGTGGGTGAGTGCCGGAAACTTGACTCTGGTCAGGGTAGAAAGTTTGTTGGGTGCCTCTTCCCCTTATAAGCAATGAACAAACATTCCTCAGTCTAATCTGCAGCAGCCTTCAAGGCTGTGCTCTAAAAAAGTGCCTTATGACCTTTTAATAGTGACTGGGCTCTGGAGTCTAAAAGCGGTGGTTGATGATGTCATTCCTTAGTGTCGGAGAGAGGGAAATGTACTTTGTTTGGATGGTGCGTGGTCCCTTCAATTATCGCAAACTTTTTGAGATGCTGGTGGCATTTGATCCCCAACTGATATCATTTTAACAAGGAAATAGAACAATGTAGCTAGGTTTGCACACAATAGTATAGGAGAAAAGAACAATATGTTGTTTGGAAGTTTGAAGTAATTATCACCATACAATATGACTCGGCTCAGAGGCAGGCACAATCCTGGCTTTCACTGTCGATGGGAGGCAGGTACATCTGAGCTGGCTTTCAATCAGAATACCCTCCAGAGAGTTGAAGGATAGAAAGCTGGAAAAGAAAAAAGGAAAAGAAAAAAAATGCTGGATTCTGTCCTGCTGGGGAGGTTTTAATTACTCATTTGAGGAGGGACATATGAGCACGCTCGTTCCCATGTCAACAAATGCCAATCCACAGGTACTTACCACAAGTTCATGTTGCACTGGTCATTTTCAATGCCAAAATTATTTTACTTATACAGAGGAATTACCCGTCAAATACTAAAAAAAAAAATTGGGGAATATTAACTATAGCTAGATGCAGTTTTCTTTTGGTTTTTCATGGACACTTTTATCCCAGACATGAAATGAATGTATGAATTAAGAAAAATATGCTTTGTTCCACAGTGCTGCTATTTGGATCAGAAGTTTAAATAGTGTTATTATAAGCAGCATTTCAAAAGGGCAAAGAGTTAACAAATAATGGGCTATGGTTGAAAACAGGGGATAAGCCTCACCTAGACCTCTTTTATATCCATGTTTGTGTTCAGAGAAGGATATCTCTGGCAAATACAAAGGAGTATTGGTCAAAACAGAAAGGGTAGGAATCAGAATGGACAGTTAAGTACTGAATGATTGATCTCTTATGAAGTGAACTCAACTGTAGTCAGTATTAACTGAACTGAAAGATGTAGTTCATACATTGAGTCCAACAGGTGGCACTGGGGGTTTTTTATCATTAGAAAAGAGTCTGAGGCCTCCTCTGCACCAGCTTGGAGAAATGGATTTAGAGCCTGAGGGCTTAGAGGAGGTCATTACAGTAAATTCCTGTCTGGTGAATGATTCTCCATTTGCTGGGGCTAAACTGTGGCCTTGTCTCACAGGATATACAGCCTCCCAAAGCCCCAGAAGGACCAGCAACAATTCAACAGAAAAGCACCTTGTAAATAGATACATAATATTATGAATAAGTATCTGATTAAATGCACTTTGCCATCAGGCCCCCAAACTTTAATCACTGGAGGATAAATAACCTCAGGCATGGAGGAAAAAAATTCACACACAGGAGCTTTGTACAATAGCTCTCCACTGATTTTTGGTGATGCAGAAAAGTTTTTTGAATGCAACCTAGAGGTAAACCTCCTAGTTCTTGGAGCAAGGAAAGGCAGGTTGGGCTGCTAAGCTTCATGCCAGGCAAGCAGTTGAGAAGCATGTCACTGTTTGCCAACCTTGAGGGTTGTCTGACAGCTGGCAGATAATAACTGCCTTCAGAGCTGTCAACAATTCTTTCTAGTATTATTAGTCAACATTCCTTGAGCATATTTTTCTAATTAAAATGCATATTGTACAGAACAATATTAAGATTGGAGGTAAAGAGATTTTGATTAACAGGTAACAATACAACAATGTGTTGTATAAAGTGGCCACAACATAGGCATACATTTCCATCTTTCCAATGCGGTTTTAAATGTATTGTATTTTTTTTATTTTATTTTTTTTGGTTTAGTGGTAATAGCTGGTTGTCTGACTAATCACCAAAAAAAATATTACTGGAACTCAGAGACTAAGACCTTTACTGTACTTCGGGACCAAATATAAAAATATCCTAGCAGAATATTTAAAATCATTCAGAACCTATCATTCATCACATCCTACCTACATTCTAAAAACTCAATTCTAACTGGTTTAAACTTAATGCACAAATTTCTAATGGACCATAGCTCTTTGTTACTGGGTTGTTTTAGAAGCAAGTGGGATGTAGCTAATGACAGAACAAAGCCTGAAGGACATGAAACCCAAGGTAAAGTTGTGAGGGGGAAAATGAGAACACAAATTGCAAGGGGGGCAGTGACAGGTGTGGTAAGCCAGTACTAGAATGTCAGAGAGGAGGGGGATGTGGGAGAAGAGGTGCAGGAGAGGGTGGGAGAGCACCGGAAAGAAAGCCCATTAGGAATGGCGAACAGCTATACGGGTCAAAGCAGGTCTGGACCAGTGATAGGGAGGTGGTGCTTAAGGCCTGAAGAGCCAGTGGGCCACGGCACAGAGACTGTTCTTGTGCAATTTCATGCTTTCGAATTTGGTAACCCCAGTGGTTCCAGAGCATATCTGCGATGTTATCACTTTTCAACATTAGCACAGACCGTGGAGTGAAGATGCAACAGCAGTTTGGATATTTTACAATTTTACGACAAATGAAACACTACAAAACATCTTGTGCACCAGAGGAACATTCACTGTATTAAAGCACAGTGGACTGGGCCTTTGTTTTTTTAACAGAATGTCCTCATCAAAAAAACATTAGTAAAATTGTCCCAGGGATAATCACTTATAATGACCTAGCTAATCTAACTCATCCAGCCATCCAAAGTTTTGGAAAGTGTGGAGTTTGGAAAGATGAAATCATATCGCATTTGAATACATTATATCTCATTTAAAAATGTTAATCAACTTTCTGCAGAAAAAAAATCATAATATGTAAAGGAATGCTTTAAAAGCTTTCAGAAAAATATAATGTCAGAATTATCTCTGTCTTTAAATCTCCAAGGTCTTAAGAATGACCTTCACAGTACAAAGACCTTTTTTAAACTGAAGACTGGAAAATGTATGTGATAAGGCAGAGACAAAATGTCACTTTCCAATTGAATCCTCAAGTCCTCTTCCGAAAGAGAAAAAGGCAAGGGCAGGGGAGACACATTGTGATTACCAGGAGTGACATTGTTCTCAGGCCGCCTACCTCCCAGCTAGAGATGACAGGCATTTGTTCATTAAAGGTTTCAACAACGGTCCCGTAGCTGCAGCATATTTAAATAAATATGTAAATGACTACATTTCTATTCAAAGGCTTCTTTTGACTTCTGCAACGTTTCTAAATAACCCAAGGGACACAATTATTTCACTGTGAATAGAGCCACCTGTCAGTGGCTTGAAATGAACATGTAAAAATATTTGAAACTCCCACATTCTGCATTAACTCCCCTAGTATACACAGGAAAAGAGCAGGGATAAAATAAAGACATGTTTTAAAGGTTAATGTGATTACACAAACAGGCAGACACCTAGCTCAGCAGAGCAAAAAACTTAATCGGACAACAAATTGTCAGTGGTGACTGTTTAAGCTTGACAGAAGTATTACTAAAATTTTCCCAGACATAATAAAACAAACACACATAAATAAGTGAAAGAATAAAACTATAGCCGCTGATGTAATAATATTGATCGTTAGCCACCCAGGAAAATATAATTGGTTCATAATAATTCAGATGGCTGCTATTTTATTGGCCGTTATTGTTTTGGTTTACCTGTTATTGTGTTTACTGTCGTGATTCCAGTGAATGCACACAGCAGGTCCTTAGAAGATTTAGAGATAAACACCCTTTTAATACAACTTTGCTCATTTATGCTCCCAGTAAACTATCACAGAGAGATGGAAAGGGAAATAAATTATCAGGGAGAGCCCACTGCTTTTCCTTTCCAAATCTAAAGAACTTTGGAAGACACACTGAATCAGATAGGAGACTCCAATAGGAGAATGGGGGAGATATTTCACCTACATTTTCCTCTCATAAAGTTTCCTCAAAGCTGACTCATTTCAAACAAGTAAATTAACAATGTCTCGTTTCAAGCCGGGATGGTGATTTGCTTTACCTCTGAGCCTTAGCAAATATGTTATGGTTATATGACACAGCAACTGTAGCACTAAGGAAAACAATCAGGTGGGAGGAACACATAAAGGAATCTTCGGCCACAATCAGTACAGCTAAGCTACTTCCACACCATGATGCAGTGAATCACATTTATTTCAAAGCACACAATTCTAAAGGCTCTGCATTCCATGTGATAATACTATTCAAATAACATTAATAAGTGCTTGAAACACAATTTATATGCTGTGGGTGTTTGCCTGGCTGGTGGTTTATTGTTTTTTTACAATAGTCTGTGTCCGTGTGTAGGCTGTAAAAGGTGATTGTCCTCTCTGTAGAAATGTCTCATAATATTACTGATGTCTTCATATTACATTACCAATGATGTTGATAACACCAATAGTGTACCAAACCACACTACTCCGAAAAAACCTTACAGTGTCCACTTTCAAAATAACCCACCCACACTTCATAATCATGGAGAAAAATGTATATATATATTCATGTCTAAACCGCTGGCAACAAAAGTGAGTACACCCCTATGTGAAAATGTCCAAATTGGGCCCAAATTGTCAATATTTTGTGTGGCCACCATCATTTTC